>JAPMOQ010020855.1:2518845-2541821 GCA_026543055.1 Argiope trifasciata | reverse complement strand
CATCTATTATAGTACTAGAATATCACTTTTTCTGTGTTTAGATAATTACTACCTTGTTAGTTATAAATTTCTTTAATTTTCTTTTTCTAAATTGCGAACTCTGGAGTGCAAAAAGCTATTATGAGTTAAAAATTTTTTAGACTCAGAATTATGGCTCTGAAGTGCTCTTGAAAGGAAGTGTTATCGAAGTATGCGTTACATTATTATGTATGCGCCAATATATCCTTTTGGAGAAATATTTCTCTTGATGCTCTTAAATTGTTTTGAAAACTTTTTATTAAATATATTTTAAGCTTTTTTTATTTGGTATATGAAACACAATGAAAACATGGTGAAATTTAAACGCATCAAAGCTGAATCACTAGATTATGGAAATAAAGTTTTTGCTGATTTTACGCTCTAAATAAATTTATTTCACATTTACTTGGCATGATGAATTCTTTCTGTTGAAACACTCAACCCTAGATAATTGTATAAAATTCCCATCCTTATGCGAATAATTTGAATAATAGTGAATCAATAAATCCCATTTATCCATTTCATTATTTCTGAAGAGCAAGATTGGTATGCACATATGGAGCTGATAATGTGTTTTGAAACTAATGTATTTGTGCTTAATTTCATATTTGAGTTATATAAAAAGAATGCAATCTTCTACTTATTTCTATAGGTAGTAGATATCTGAAAATTTAAAATACAATTTGTTACTGCTAATAACGTAGTATTTTAATGATTATCTCTAATTTCCCTAATCGCTACAATGAAATAAATCTCTACAAACATAAAATAAAACATGTTATAAATGAGATAGTGGTTTCAATTTCCTTAAACATATATTTTATCTCTTTCTCATAACTTAAAATCTTGTTTTTGTAAACCGTTTTCGATAAAAACTATTTTCCTCATTAATATGTTATTAAAAGTATTTTTATTTCGAATTTTATATTAATTTATAACGTGAAATACCGAAATCAATTGTGCATGAAATGTATAAAAAACATAAAATAGTATTTGACTATTTTTTAAATAATTTTCTCAAAACAGGTTGAAACTCTTTCTTCCAATATATTATTTTTTATATACTCTAAAATATGGTGAAAAATTTATTTTAAGAAACAGAAGATAGTTAAGATTAGAAAATAATTGGCAAACCTGAAAAAATCGTATATATATATATATATATATATATATATTCTTATTATTTTAATTGTTATTATTTATTATTAAAATTATTTTAATAGACTACGATATACTAAACTTGAAAAGCCAACGTTAACGATAAAATATTACAATTTCTTAACATATCCATTTCTAATATAATTATATACAGTTCACAACTGAATATAAAAATAAACTAGCAATCAAACTGCTAAATTCAAAATTGAGATGTTTTACAAATTGTTTGTAAAATGTTTACTATTGTTTGAAATGCAGTGGTCCGCTCACATTTCGATGCAAAACAGTGGTCCACTCACATTTGCCTAAAAAAATTTATCCTTACAAATAAGACTCATTCTATTAAAAATGATACATGCCGAAAGTATAACATATAATTTTCTACTCCAAGTAACAATAACAGTTTAAATGATGATTCTCATCTACTGTAGAAAAAAAAAAGAACACACTTGGAGTGAGTAACTTATTCAATCTAGTTAAATAATAAGTATATATCTGCCTTTTTCACACTCAAACTAATTAGCACACTTTAAAAACGCATTAAATAATTAAAAACAGAGTATGCATCTGTAATAAACGATCCGCGGAGCAAAAAGCAATGCCAAAAAAACCATCACTAATACCCAGGTGCAGATGGAGAGACTGACATGTTGATTGATGAACCATTTCTTAACCAGATAATTCCGCTCCTCTCAAACGCACGGCGGAGCCTCATATCCGATGAATGAGAAAGTTGTAATTAATCTTCATTATTTATGGTCACCCTTTCATGGTTGGCGTAATTTTTTTACTACTTCAAGGAAGGTCACTTAGTCATTATAACTGTGTTAAAGCGTGCGAGTTCTTTGCTAATTTTAAAAACGGAATAACATGTTGTGGCGGAAAGCTACAGTGTTACGTAAACATTGATGGGGATTTTAGAATTTAAAAATTTGTTCGTGAAATAAAAGTGCGACTCATGATCTTCTTATGAAGTAAATAACCCAAGATTAACAAATATTATAACAGTTATCCTGATCAGAAAAATTATTATATATATATATATATATTTTTGATTATAATTACTTATATTTGTTAATCATAACAAATATAAGTTATTATGATCAAAAAATTTATACATTTCAGTATTTCGAATTGTTTTGTTGAAAAGAGAAATTTATTTATGATCACCCTCTCGTACTTAGTCCTTATAAGAAATTTAAAGCTTGTGAATTCTTCACTAAATTTTTTAATAGCATGTTGCGGAGTAAAATAACTGTGTTACGGAGACTACTGTGTGCTTGAGATTCTTAAAACTACTGTGCGCTGGAGATTTTTAAATTTAAAAATGTGTTTGTCAAACAAAAATATGACTTACGATCTTCTTATGAAGTAAATAAGCCAAGAATAATAAACATAAGATCAGTTATCATGATGAGATTACTATATGTTTCAACTATTTAATTTATCTGCTCGAAAATAGAGAATTATTTGTGGTCACCCATTCATGGTTAGACTGATTTTTTTACTACTTCAAGAAAGATCACTTAGTCATAATAACTTTGTTAAATAGAAAGAGTTCTTTGCTAATTATAAATCGGAATAACAGGTTGTGACGGAAAGCTACTGTGTTACGTAACCATTGATAGAGATTTCAGATTATAAAAATGCGTTTGTGAAATAAAAATGTAATTCATGAAGTTAATACGCCAAGAATAATAAATAAAAATACGTCATTATACTCAGAAAAATTACCATGCATTAAAATATTTCAAATTGTCTGTTTGAAAACAGAAAATTCAATATCTTTACCATTTCCAAATTATTCAACCATTGAAAATGATTTTTGTAATATTTTGAGTCATTTACTTTCTAGATCGTAGTGAAATCTATCTTCTATTCTTTTAATTATCATCAAAAGTGGGGGAAGTTTAATAATTGCTTTTCTTGAGCTAAAGAAAAGATTTAAGAGAATAAAAGACAAAATTAATACTGTAGTTTCTAATATCAAGAAGGATTCGAAAATTTCTCCAACTCAAAATGATTTTTTTCTTAATAATTAATATTTCTTACTCACATAGATATTAAAATTGTAATATGTATATTTTGTTATTTAAAACAATCAGTTCATGATTAACGGAATTTTTTTTCATGTCTTTTAGAAGGTATGATTTATTGCTGCAGTTTATTTAAAGATTTTAAAAAAATATATACGCTTTGCAATAAAATTCGTAGGAAAAAATTTAAATTCTGAAAATCCATTGTCAAAAAAATTTACAGGTTATATAGAAAGTTTGTAATTCCTTTTATTGTATGCGAGTTATTATTTTCGAAAGTTATAATTAAAAATATCCTTTAATAATTTTTACAATGAAAACAAATATTTACTATCACACTTTAATAGCTCTTTAATGTAAAATTTAATTTTCTAAAATATAAAATTTGAAGAACTATTTTATTTATAAAAGAGTGCAAAAATTCAAGCAGCTTATTTGTAACACGACATAAAAGGTCAACACAATTTTAGGACAAAAATATTATTTATATAAATATGCAGTTTCCATTTTAACACAAAGTCATTGTAAAACGGACCATTTTCATATTGAAAGACTAAGAAACTTTATTTTTCCCTCATAATATGGGTGTTTCTATTATATATTTTAAACAATAATAGTATTAGATTTTATTACATATGGATTTGAAACAAAACGAAGTATCAGTATTTTAGTATAATTTAAATGTTATTGTCTAATTAATTATGAAACCCATACTTTATTAATGAAATTCCTTAAATACATTGTTTCAAAATATGCAAAATATAGGTGATGTGTTAAAGTCCGTGTATTGAAGGCAAATTATTAAAATACCATCAGATATTTAATTGAGTACTTCAGAAATGCAAATTAAAAATCTGCAACAGCATTCTGATGTCGTAAATTGGTAACGGTTATTTTTTTTTTCTGATTAATAGAAAAGTTCAAAAATATTTTTAATGGATAAGCCTATTTTTTTTTTGTTCAGGAGCGTAGAACCTAATATAATAATCCAAATAATGCTATCGAATTCCTGAAATAAGCAGAATTCTCAAGAAGACCAAATGTAAAATTTTCTATCGAAGTAGAATAGAAAGTATGAATGTTTATAAACGTATTTAGTTTTATCGCATAAATATTTACATGGACATTGGAAATTTTCACACGCTTCTCTTTAAGATACATTTTCAATTAATATTTCATTCTGCATATTTTGAGGTAAAATAAAAACAATGAGATTAAATATTTTCTTGTTATCTATGCATTTCAAATAAAATGACCATCTGGCATCATTCGATATTACAAATTTCCTCTTTTAGATGTTTAGATCTTATATCAAAATATCTTATCATTCAAAATGTCATTATTTTCTGAAAATTTCAATAATTTTGTACTAATTATTTCTTTAAAGATCATTGGAAAATTTATATATTAGTGAATTCGTAGTGAATTGATAGACTTAATAATTATACATGTTTATTTTTTCATTATGTAAAAACGACAATGTTAAATTTGTCTTGAAATTAAATCAACAACAGTAACTGAGATATCAGACTTTGTTAAATGATATAAAAAAAATTCAACATAATTATTCGGAATCATTTTTTAAAATAGTATTAATATATTCTGTATGAAGTTTCTTTTAAAATTTAGAGTTCTAGTTTAAACTACAAATCAAATGATATAATATGATGATATGCCACATACAATATGATGAAATAATATAATATGATAATATGCAATTAACAACTCCTAACAGATATTTCTAGAAAAATTCTTGCATTCTATAGTTATATTTGCAATCAAATACATTTTCCACCATCAAATCTTTCAGTGATTTTTTGTTATTTTATTGGTTTTGTTTTTTGTTGAAGTATATATGTACATTTGCCCTACATTTGTTTGTTTAAGAATGCAATAATCTTGCCTTAAGTCGCATTTTAAATAATGCAATGAAAATAATTATTAATCATTTTCTATTTACTCATCAGCGGCCTTCGCAAAATGTTAAGCGTAACACATTTCTCAAGGCAGCCCTGGCAATACGGAAACCCATCATTGCTGATTTGCCGTCCTCAACAAAGTTAATTAAATTTACAGCATCTTCATTATTTTGACACGAGTCTTCCATCCATGCCGAGAGGTACAATTAAGATGACGTATCGGTGGAGATGGCACCCACTTGACACAATGTGTATGTAACAGCAGGTGAAACTGTCAGAAAGAGGAAAACAACATGCCAACATGGCTGCAAGTACCACGAAGGAAGTTAAGATGGCGTTTTCCTGCGGTACAGCTCTCAACATTTCGAGACTGAAAGCTAAGTATATTGAAAGATATAAAGAAGATTTGAAATAAAGAAAATTTCTTATAAACTTATGTATCTATATTTATTTTGTTTGTTCTTTTTATGTAGGGTTTTAGTATCTATTTTGTACAAGCATTACAGACTTATTGTAAATTTCACAAACGGTTTAAAAACAAAATAATAAAGATAATATTTTTTAGCACAGAGAAAAATTAATATTTTTTTATCTCTCTATCTATCTTATTATCTCTTATCTATCAAAAATTCTTTATTCTTGAATAAACTATTGATTCATGATTTCACTAGAAGAGGAAATAAAAATCTAAACTAAAGGAATTGAACAATGACGAGTCTAAAATATTTGCAAGCTGAATTTAAAACATCGGAGAAGGAAATGAGAAGAATACATTCTAAAATTTTAGCATACTAATATATCTTAAATGACTAAAATCTATATATAAATGCTCTCTATGTTTAAAAAATTTTAAATACGGCATGGAATTTATGGATAGTTTCTTCAACACATTACTCACAAGACGACACCAACGCATTTAAAATAAAAATGGTTTATTGATTTATATAATTAATTTATATTACATTTGCTATATACTTTTACTAAAAATTAGAAAACTTTGAAGATATTAGTAGTGTTAACCGGATATATATCCAATAATTTGATTCCTAATGGAGCACTTTTTTTTATTAGCAAGGTATTTTGTTGATATATAACCTTGTTAATTAACTAAAATGCTCAATATTTGCATTCATATAATGTTTATCTAAGCTATATCATTTGGAAAAAAAGTTTTCAACCTACTTTAACTTTTAAGAAATTGTCTTATGAGCATTTTAGGGTCAGTTATCTTACAATTCGTAAAACAATTCAATCGTCTTAAGAATTTTATAAGGATTGCAATAACAAAAGGCAATTTACTTCTGAATTTATTCTTACAATAGAGAATTATATTCTCTTGATAAAACAATTAATATGGCTGAGTTTTGATATTTGATACATATTTCTTCCACAGTTTCAATATCTTAGGCTTTTTGAGTGTTCTAAATATATTTCAATGCTACAGAGCATTCTCGCCTATTTTTGAAAACTCGCAGTCAGTAATTGATGATTTTAGAAAAAATTTAATTAATGCAAGGAAAAAAAAGAATCGTGGCCTAAATATTTTTTTTAAATTTAGATTGATCTTTGCATTTTTACAAAATAAGCAATAATAAAAAAAGATCATGCTGAAACTGACGCACAAAAGTATATCAACATAAAACTACAAGTGATTTATCATAGAAACAAAGAGAATTGCTACCGAATGTCTGGCTACAACAAACATGAACTGAAAGAAAGCCTAAAGTATTGTTTAATGTCTTGAAATTTCTTGTATTTAAAATATTCCGAAGAAATATTGAATTTTGTCAGATGTAAATTTTGTACATTACAACAAATTTTCCATGCCTGCCAATTTTTGCAAACCATTTATTCCAGAAAAAACGCTCAGATGACCTTCGAATACCATCTCGAACTTCTGCTTCCAAGAAGGGGACAAAAAACCGATTTAGATTCCAAATTCTCACTTAGTATCCACTTTCAACTTGACCAGAACTCTTCTCCGCAATTTCATTTTACGAGTAATTTGACATTGCCATCGTGGTCCAGAATGGTTGCTTGGCAACCTACAAATCAAAATAAATCAAACGGCTTCTCTTCTTCCATCTAGAGCTATCACGGCCCCCCTTTTTTGTATTTTATTTCCACAGTTATTCCCTCTTGCCCCTGCTCCTCTTCTTCTCTCCTTGAAGTCCATACCGATGTGATAGTGCGATTCAATTTGTCTCAGTTTGATTCCTCTTCTTTTTATATATAAATTTAACTTTAGGGTCCGAGAAAGGAGGGGTTCTTCGCTGAAGGGATGGAAGGTTTCCAGGAGAGTGCAATATCGCTTTGGAATCGATGAAACCTTTCATTGGTTTGTCTTTCGGGGCACAGGAGGAAGAGCAGAATAGTGATTAAAGAACAGGGAATGGATTTCCTTTCAGAGTTAGTGAGATTTTTATGGCTCCCTTTGTGTGGCATGATGACTTCAAATTTACATTTTATTTTCTTTATTCGATGAGCCTCCGGTGATTAATTTTGCTTTGTTCAACGGTTTTTATTTTTGGTTTTTAAAGAAAAGAGTCATCTAGACAATGGGGTAATTTTAAATATTTTATTGTTCATTTTCCATGCATGCATAATGGACCTCTCAGTAGAGATGATGTTAGGTTAATGTCACTGTTTAAGAATATTTTAAGAAGAGAATTTTCATTCAAGAATTTGCTGATCTAGAAATAAAAAAAAATCTGTAAATAGACTTCAATCATGACTTTTTTAAACATTTGAATAGAAAAATTTAAACAAAAGTACCGATTTTATTATTATTTATAAAAATATTTATAATATTTACTAATATTCAATATCAAATTAATATACTAAAGAATACATTGATAGATATTTTCTTCCTTCTATATTGTTATAATGAGAAAGAATAACATTTTATGCAAATGGAAAGTAAAAAAAATACTTTTCCAATGTTTCCTTTTTCAAGTATTTTAATTGAATATTATGTTCAATTAAAACGCTTGATATTACATTTGAGAAAATATCAAATTGATCATAAAAATTATATTGTAATATTACTCAACATTCAGAAAATTAACTACATTAAGTACATTACAGTATTTTAAATTCATTTTTATATATACAAAAAACATGCTATAATCTGTATATGTCCTAACACTTTACTTACTTTAAAATGTTTATTTATGTTAAAAGAGAATAACAAAAGAATTACTATTTTTTGCATCCAGGAATATTTAGAATCATATATAAGACTATATATAGCATTGTCTTCATTATACTTATTAATACGCATCATCTATTTTATACAATAATAATTTTTTGGAACTATGAACTTACTCAACCAATTAAACGATTACATGAATTTCTTGCTTGAAAAGCTAAATTATCTGGGAAATATTTTGAAATTTCATCTTTTTGATTGCACTCAATGTTCTTTTTTATCAAATTATTTATTATTAATGATATCTATTATTTCAAAATATTTTTGGAAAAAATTCAATTTTTCGATTTTGAAGTAAATAAGAAAGATCAAAATATTTCGTAAAAAGATTTTTAATGATATACTTTCATTACAGAAAACATTAATTTATTAGCATTTCATAGAAAAATCATTAATAATAAAAGATAAAACAATTAAGTTTGTATTAAACTGATTTTAGCAACATTGTGTAAGATAAGAGGCTTAAAAAATTAATTGAATTGAAAAGTGGTCCGTAATGTTTGTGCTTCAATGCATCTTTTCTCTCTCTTTCTTTAATTTCATGATTGTTATAAAGATAGAGCATTTTGTCATATGTTACTTTAACGTATCAGCAGAACATTCCCAAGGGAGTGCATTCGATTTTTCAACCACAAACAATGTGCAAGATTTCGGTTTGAAAGGTATAAAGATAATTATAATTTTATAACTATACATGTACCAATAAATTCTCAGCAAGAACTAAGCGAAAAGCTTTAAAGCGTAAAGATAACTATATATTTGTAAAAATCATTGCACTAATACCTCTCAGTAACAACTAAATGCCAGAAATTTTCGAAAAGTTAGAAACTTTCGAAAGTTAAATTTTTAGTCATAATTTGATAACAAGGCACCCTAAAAATGTCTTCTGCTTAATGACGCATCAATTATCAAAGGCATATGGTCAGATGGGTGTAAGTCATTTATGGTGTATCAGACTCTTCCTTTTTTTGGCATTTATTCTTATTAGCATATTAATACTTGAATTTTTTTTTATATATTTATCCTTCCATGTTTTTATTTTCCCATTTCGTTGCTATTAAGTTATAAAAATGAAGAAAACTTGTATATATCTTTTTTCTTTATTGGAAAATTACTTCAATGTTAATGGTATCGAACATATCTCAAGTTTAACGGAGTCAAAACAAATACTGATTATTGATTGTCAAATATGTTTAGTTTTAAAGAATTATTTTTATTCGGAAGCCCATAAAAAGAATTGATGATAACAAAGAAACATCCATAAAACTGATTCATATATTTTATACAGAAGAATTTTTAATTCTGTGTCAAAAATTGAAGCCATAAATTGTTTCTTATCATTACATTTTCTTAACTCACCACTAAGGACAATATAATTTTTTTCCAGTTTTCAAGGTTGATATTTTACTTTTCCTCTGAAATCAGAAATCAGTTTAGTACTGTTAATTAATTTTGTATTCATATGTCTTTTAGTTAAAATCAGATATAAATGATTCTATTACTATTAAATACATTCATAAAATCTATTCAATTCATTTAAAATAGTTTTATGATGCGAATGCTTAAACACTTCTACTTATTATTCCAAGTTCGATATTTTAATAAAATCGTATTATATCATTTAACATAGCAATTATAGTTTGTTGTGAAATATCACCTTTGCCTTTGTTACATATAAACCAAGAATTTGTGATAAAAGAATTTTACATGTTCTGGAATAGAATGCCTGAGGAATAAAAATAACATTTATATGATTCTTTTCTTCTAATACACTATAAAAATAGTTTAAATTATTAATTAATTTATTTTTCGGTTATAGAAAATCTACTGAATCACTCAGACTCATTAAGGAAGAGAAGTAAAGAGTACGACATTATTCTGAATTATAACATTATTATTTCTTATTGCTTCATTCAAAACCTCAATACCTTTGGATTTTTTTGCTGAGCTACTAATTTATTTCAATAATAAGTTTTTGCTACTTGATATGCTTTGAAATTAGATCGTGTGGCTGTTAACAGTTTCATTTATTCCAAACAATTGCAAATATTACATTAAAGCTCAAGTGATAGGACACTTATAAATGATCATTTTATATTTATTTGCAACAAATATTCGTATATCCTTTGCAAAATCTTATCACATTTACCAAATTATTCAGACGTTTTTGAATTGCTGTATGCTTAAACTCCATGAAAATGATTTCAAAGACGAGCTTAACTACTAAGGAATCTTGTGAAAAGAATTGCATCACATGAAATTTTGAGCATTTGAAAGCAATTTGCGTTTAGAAATTTTAATTTAAAAATATATACATTTTCTAAAACTTTTCATTTGCATTAATTTTTTTATTCTGAGAAAATAATTGACAAAATTCCTCAATAATTAAATGAGTAGATAGTAAACAAAACAGCAAACAATAATATTTCTTCGCCATCGTTCTTTAAATATCATGTATGTAATTAAAAATATACACAGATATTTAAAAATAAATAAAGCTAAAAATCTAACACAATCAAACCTGTCAAGAAATATTCTTAGGAAAACATGAAAGCAAGGAAAATAAAACGAAGTGATCAAGAAAAACGGGAGCTCCAAGATGAATGACTCTATGCATATTAAATGTTAGTTTGTGATCATTTGCAAGTCATCCATCAAATGCTAAGAAAAAGGTCTATCAGAAAGACAAACATAAATGGCTCTGTACAATGAAAGATATGCCTTTATCTGATGGAGTTGTTATGCAAAACACTCATGAAAACAGTGTAGCATACGTGGTTAAATTTGAGTCAGAGAAAATGCTGTCAAGTGAATGTTTTTATATGTTTATTTTAGTCCCTAGTTAGTTTCCGTAAAAAATATGTAACTCAGCGAGTTATGCTTATTTTTTTAATAAAAAACCCTTTTTAAATTTGCATAACAAATTATATATAATAAAAACGATTAGTAATCCCAATAAAAATGAAAGAAAATATGTATCACTATGTGAAATATTTTTTAAAGAGCATAAATTTGACCTAGCTCAATAAAATTTGTCAAGCTTATACTTAGAAAATAAGACAGGCAAATGTGCTGTTTCTTGAAATTTTAATATAAGAAACTAATGCCTCTTTTAGAATTTTAGTGATAACTCTCAAGACAACTGTAGTTACTTTGTAAAAAATCTCTATAGAAAATTCATCTCAGCACCATTTTCAAAAAAAAATTAATACTAAATTAAATGAATCTTTTTCCTGAAATTTGAAATCCTTTCTAAAAGAATATTTTTGGGATAATTTTCAACTATAAATTCCAGTAGTGGTTTAAAATTGAAATTGGTATATATTTGATTTTTATGTTTGAACAATCTAATCTCAACATCAATTTCGTACATAACTTGTCCTGATCTTTTCCGTTTTTATTAGACATACAATCATTCAAAAAGTTAAAATACGATTTGATGCTATTTTCTCATCTCAATAATCAATTATTAAAATAAAAATATATGTTAAGATAAATATATGCGTATATAACAGGCAATATTATCCTTCGAATTTCAAATGTATCACGTGTGAAAGTGACTTGAAAATATGTAGTGCCGGAGGCTGCAATTTAATATTCACATCTTTACTTAAATCTTAATCAATTCTAAGTGCAAATAAAGAATTAAAAAATAGTAAATATCAGATTATTCTTTTAAAACAAATGTTTTAAGGATGAAATAATCTATTTCTCTATCTATAAAATAATCTATGCATCTATTTCTCTTAGACAATAGATATATAATATTTAGTTCTTTTCGAATGCTTTTCTTCTTTCATTGGCAATAAACTAATTCACTATAGATTGATCGATATGATTGGACAGTAGAGTAAATCTATTTGCAAGACGATGAGTGAAGGGTGGATTAATTCTGCTAAGAAAAGGAAATCACGTTCGTTTAGTAGTAGATCATCGGAACACGTGCGTATGCAAAGAAGAATATTTTCTGCAGAATCTGTCACAGGGTTGTTAAGAAAAGAAATAAATAAAAGAACAGTTTAATTACATTAAATATACCTCTTGAACATGCATGAAAGCTATTTAGTGAAGGGATGATTTCGAACCGTATTCAGACGACGAGAAAAAATGTTGAATAAGTTTTGTTGGACTATATATTCAATATGTTCGGATATTTGAAAGATATTATTTGAAGATGGATATGAAATCTTCAGATTCTAATCATAAACATGAAATTCAGGCAAGAAGTAATCTTGGTACCGAAAAATAGAACATTGAATTAATTACTTACGAATTTCTTTCTTTAAATTACTCTCATTACAAATATTTGTAATGATTACGAATACAAATATGGTTTCTTGCATTACATATGTTTTTATATATTGGTTCTAAAATTAGGACTATTCAGCATAACTAATTTCTTATCGAGATAAATGTTTTATAACAGTAAACACCAAGCAAGTTACATTGTATTCTTAAAATTTAACTATTTATCAACGGATAAAAGATTTTAGATTGAGTTAAAATGCATTTTGTAATACATTTCCTATCAAAAAAGTAGTCTTCAATTACAGAACTTATTCTTATTAATTCTTACTTTAGGCTAAACAAATCTTCATTGTTTTGGAGAAAATATTGCAAGACATTTATTATGATTATCACGTAATATATGCATTTTCCATCTATTGAGATAAAGCAGGTGAGTATAAAATTTTAGAAATCAAATAATTTTTTTCAAAATTTCAAAAGTTGTCCTAGTTATTTTTTTCTTTGATATTATGAAAATTAATAAAATGTTAATAGACTTTGCATTTTATAATTTAAGTGTAAATTCCAAAACAAACTATTCTTTTGAAACTGTTTTTTTCTCTGTGTGTTTAAAGTGAGAAAAAAAAACATAGTAACTAGATCCTCGGTTGATTCCAGAAAATTGACCTCATATTTTCCAAAATTTAGATTGTGCACAGAAAAAACATTTGTATGAATGTATGAGTATGAGTGTATGAGTTGTATCATTTAATGTAGTATGAATGCTTTTTTCATGATTAAAAGATAAACTAATGATACTATTATTGTAGTTGTAAATAAGAAAAACAAAGATTGTTATCTCAAAAATGAGCTGATATATTTGTATTTGTTAATAATCAAACCATTACAAATCAAATTCAATTCCCAAAGTATGCATTTACAAATGAGCAAACATAGTAAGAAATTTACTAGCAATTGTTTGTACTCAAGTAAATTATAAATTAATTAGATGGTAATTGAAAATTTCATTACCATCTAATTAATTTATAATTTAATAAACAATCTTACAAAATATTTCTTTTAGATTCTGTTTCTTATGAAGAGAAGAGATTAAGATATTTGCGATTGTTGACTACACATTCTAATACTTATTTTAGCTTAACTTACTTTAAAGTAAAAATAAACTCTTAAAGAACCAATGATATGATAATGAGCTAATTTATCCTCATTAAAGAAAATAATGAAAATTGTTCTTTGAATTTTGCTTCGTTGTTAAGACTCTTATGATAAAATTTTTAAAAAAGAAAAAAATAATAACCTTACATAACCACACATAATGGTTGTTATTATGTTAAGAGTTAAAATTAATTGTATTTATTTAATTACTCTAAATCAATGTAAAAATTATACAAATTGTACATAAATATGCAATTAATCAAAAAATACTTTGTAGAGATTTAAAAATGCTTAATTTATTCTTTGTATTTGGTCATTGATTTATTCTTCAAGTGGCGAAATTCCTTTCTTTCAGGAGGAAGAAACAGTGGTTTCAATAGTTCTAATGTGGCTAGTGTCTGAATATTTGCTTTCAGAAATAAGATTCATCAAATTCTTCTCATCAATTAAAAAAATCCATGTCCAATGCTTCCATTCACTCTGCCTACTTCTCTAAAATATAGAATCATTAGCGGAGTAAGACAATAAAGTCTGTGTTTGAACATGAAAAAGACTTTTAAAAAAAGATAGTTTCTTAGAAAAGAAGTTTACAATCTAAAATTCTTTCAAGTATTAAGGACAAAATGTGAATTAATTTTCACTACGAATTTCTAATCACATTCATTCAACAAATGTGCATGTGTCATTTTCTTTTGATTAAATGTTAATTTTTATAAATGCAATAGATATTAAAATTAATTAACATTCTTAGTGTGATATACAATTTAGAAGAAAAAAATTGTTTTGCTATTGATATTTCAGTAGTATTCAAAAATATTATTTTAACAGTGTTCATTTCTTATATAACTAATTCCTTTTTAATTATTTTTTTTTTCGAGATTGAAAATCTTGCAAAACATTTCTCCAATAGAAATTGAGAAATAAATGTAAGATTTAAATAATAATTTATTTTAAGAAATGAAACACTTGCATTTATATAGATGAAACGCTACTAAAATTTCATTTCTATTCAGCATCGGGGGTGGGGTACTAAATAAATTTGAATTCCTACAGGATAAATAAACATTTCATGCCTCAAATATATATTTCAAAAAATCTTTAACTTGAAAATTGAAGATTTCAAGCCAAAATGATGAGATACATTTATGAATACTTACATACAGCAATTGGTATTGAAAATTTCTCAATTGGTAATAAAAATCTTCAGTTCCACAACGAAATGAAATGAAGTTGGGTTGCATTCATGTAAAATATGTTGTGGCACTGATTTGAAAATTAGAGCAAAATGTCAGATAGTTTGAATTATGAGATGGAAGACATGTCTTATTTGGCGAGGTATCAGATTTTTACTTTATTTCAATAGCAATATAACATTTTTATATTTGATGTCTTTTATAATTAAAATCAAAATGAATTTTGGAAGCTATCTGATAAAAATGATAAACTGGAATTGCTTAAATTTTTAAATACTTATTTTTAAAATTATCTGCAAATTGAAAAACTGAAGAAACAATAAAATGTTAATTCCTCATATCTTTGCAAACAAAAGTGCTATATGCTAAATCTTCAAGTTTGGTTTGAATAACTTTCCAAACAATTTATTGTTAATTACTTGAATCTATGTTAATGAACTTCAATCTATGTCAACTACTGAGATCTGTTTATTCACATTTTCAATAATTTTAGTTTAAAAATAAATAAATCAGTAAGACTTACGACATCATCAATGTATTTTTTATTTCCCCAAATACATGTATTAAAGTCTTTTGATTTGTTTTTCAGTTTGCAAAAAAAAAAAAAAAAAAAAAAAAAATGAGAAAGAGAAGAAGATAACCAAATATCTATAATCTTGTTGTCAGTAATCTTTTATTTGCCCGTCAAAAAATAAATTGCATATTTTGAATTTAACCTAAAATGCTCTGTAGCAGAGAAGAATAAATATTTGCATGGAATGTTGGGATTCTTCGAACTCTTCAGTCGAATAAGATTCAATTTGCCTCTTTAAAGAAATGTTTCATCGCAAATCAATATGCCTGCACACACACATACTTCCACTCATACACTACACATGCATTCATCCGTCCATATATACAAATACAACCTTTCTTCCCATCAATAGAATTAGCTTTTTTGGTTTTATCTTACTTTCAGAAATTTTTGTTTCTTTTTTTATTGTTTCTTCATTCTAAAAATTTTCCCCTTCCACTAGAAAAAAGAAGAGGAAACTACTTCTTGAAACGCAACCAGCGGCGTTTCAACAAATACATGCTTAAAATTTAAAGCGATAATCCTAGTTCCATTAAAGCGGATGCCTGTAGAGTGAAAAAGAAAGCATGTACGAAATGAAAAAAAAAATCAAATAATGATAAATAAAGTAAATAAACTTCTTTTTGCCAACCCCAATCTGAAGATTAGCAGTAAATACCAGGGGTGGGGCAATGGCGGATTTTTACTAAGACCCTCAGTCACATGAGGGGATCTCCTAAGCTATACTGGAAGGGCAAAGCAAAGCTGGCACACGGTAAGGGAACGGTCGGCTACGATTATTGATTAGCTTTCAGAGGGCCAAGTAAAGGTCTTATTGGCTTTGGCTGATCTCGAATGGAGACCCCCTCACCCCTCAACAAAGTCTTCAAGGGATTTCTGTCATCCCCCGCCCCCTTTCCAATCTTTCTTGTCCTCACTCATTTCTTCCGTTGTTATCAATTTGTACCATACAGTTACAGTTATACCATCTAATATGTATGTCCATAAATGCGCTTTTCCCTGAAATCACTTATATGTATTCGCGTCTGAATGAGTTTATTAAACAGGTGTCAATGAGCTATATTCAAAGAAGAAACTAAAAAGAATGATTTTTCCATTCTTTAATTTATAAAATATTTTATTATTACTTCATTCATTTAAGTAGTGTTTGTGACTAAAGCTTGTATTGTTTTGAATGCTATATTCTTATAATTTTCTGTTAACAATTTTTCAAATTACGTAATATAATATAATGAAAATTATAGGGGAACAAATAAATGCAGCAATGAAGATGAGTTGAGTCGAAATAGTTGAAAGATATTTATCTCAGAAACCGGTATTAAATTTTGATGTGCGATTTCATTTTCGCTACATTTTTCTTCTCTCGTACAATGGCAGTTGAGTACTTTAAAAATAAAGATTTCAAATAAAATCAATAAAAATAAATAATGTAAAAAAATAAATTGCGCTACATCTTTTATTCTGAAAATAACTTTAAAATTAGGTGAGGACGTAATTAAATTAGATGAACAGTAATTTATTCTCTACAGTTTAATTAGGGATATAACTTAATATGAATTCACTCCCTTAAATGAGGAATGAAGACTAATTTATGTAAACCTAATCAAAAATTTATTCTATTAAAGAGAAGAATAAATTAAGAAGCAAAAACATAATACTGAAAAATACCCAAATTGTTTAAGAATCAGACAAAATTGTTTCGAATTTCAAAAATCTCTCAATGTAATCAAATATTGTTTTCATACTTCATTATAACGACTGCTATTCTGAGAAAAGTAAGTACGCGCCATGGGTATATAAGTGATCAAATTTTAACTTAATGCACCTTCACTATTCTTCCTATGTGTGATTTAAATCATTTCAATAGAGATATCAAATGATCATCCAAGAATGTTTGAGTCACAATTGAGGAGCAATAAAAATAATTTTTTATTCAACGCAAAAGGATTAATCTTCGAATAAAAAGAGGCAAAAGCCAAAGAAACATTTCAAATAGTGGTAGCCTAATTTTGAACAATTACGGTTACTTTTAGAAGTTTATTTTGAATGCGATCATTTACAATAAATTAAAATTGACATCAAATTTATAATAAAATCAGTTAAGTCTAAAATTTCGAATTTTTGTTTTCATATTAAGAATATATACCTGAGTTATTTTTAAAATTTTTAAAAGTTAATAAGAAATCCATCGAATTCTATTTTCTGACATTTTTAAGCTTAATCCTTTCAGCATCATGAATATAATTATCAACATATTTATGCTTTGTTCGTAATTTAATTATTTCTCGGATTTTTTATAAAATACTAGAAAAGCTTAGTTTCCAATTCAGTTTGAAATCTACGCTACATAATAAGACATTTATTTCTGAAAAGAACATCCCCTCCGAAACGAGTAGATCGTGTTTTTTCGATCTGTTCAGTTGTTTACAAGACGGGCACAAACGATTTTTTCCTACTTTCAATTGAACCATCGAAAAGAGCGATGACGTGTTTTTTCTTCTGCATCATACCCTCCGTTAATGTCCTTTTTGGAAGTGATAGATTACTTTATGATAAGATAAGATTACCAGATGGAAGACCCCCCTAAAAGCACTTAGCGCACATAAATGAACTCCTTATCGTTAAATGGTTTAAGTAGGAAGTATTTCATGTGGATTTTGGAAATTTATGAGAAAAAAATCTTCTCACTAAATTTTACGCATCAAAATAATAATTTAAAAACTAATTCCTTAATAAAGCAGTTTATTTCTGAAAAACTTTTTCTGTAAAATGTTGCTATTAAACAGTTTTAAAATACTTCTAACGTCTTCAAAGGAATAAAAAAAATGTAGGCATTTATTTTATTTATTTATTTAACTACTTTGTCTCAAAATTGATAAAGTGAATACGTTGGTAGATTTTCTGTTAGGAAGTCAAAAGTGTTTATTAAAATTTGAGTTTTGACGTAGGAATGTTCAAATTTTTTTTTAAGATTTTTTATAAAAATACGGCATTATTTCTTGCAAGGAATTTTATGTTTCAATTTAATTCTTTGTGTTTTAAATTAATTTAATTTAATTTTTCGTGTTTTATTTAATTTAATTCCCTGTAATATAAATTTGTATTTCACCTTCAGAATTAAAAATTTTAACATATTTATATTACAGCCATACTGTTAAATTCGTGTTTTTGTAAATCGCGAGAAGCACAAATCACCAAAAAATTAATTACACATAAACAGCTGGTCCCAGATTTATAAAGTTTGGAACATAATTACTTCTTGACCAATAGATATTCAATAATTAGAATCTTTTTCAAAATTGATAATTTTTTAATTAAATCTTAATTTAAATTTAAACAGCTTATTAGCAATTGTTGTGTCACATTAAAATTCAAAGGATTAACTTTCTAATGGCTTATTTAAATAGCATGATGCACGAATCTTTAAAATGATATACTATAATGGATGAAATCAAGCCTAACAACATCACCAGAATTTTAATAATGAATAAATGAGTACTTTAATGAGCACTTTAAAATAGTTAGGAAACTATTTGAAAAATATTATATATGAGATACTTTATTTACATTACAACTAATACTAATTCGAAATAATAATTCCCTAAAACTATTTTAAAAAAAATGTTTCTACAATTTCAAATGACGTCATATTAACAGTTTCAAAATATTTGTTAAGATTCAATTTGAAAAGAAAAAAATCTTGCGTTTTAGCTACTCATTCTTGAGAATGATGAAGAAATAGGATTAGTGAGCACAATGATTATAGTCAAAAGAACACTGGCTTGAAAATAGAAATAAAAGGCTCAACGCAAATTAAATTTTCACTACTTTATTAAACTTAATTTTGAATTTTTGCATGATTCTGTTCATGATTAATGTACTGCATTCTATAAATTAATCAATGTACTATATCTGCATTCAGTACGTCATTAATAAATCACTCAAATAAGCTGTAGATTTTTCAACAATATATAAATTAAGCAAATAGTATTTAAATTTGAGGAAATTATTATGAAATAGGTCCTTCAGTTTTTTCAAGATAAGATTCTTTGAATAAATTAAAAAAGCATTAAAAATTATTTAAAAGCATTAAAAATTTTGTATGAAGAATCAACCTAAAATTTTTTCTTGAAAATTAGTAAAATTAATTTTGAAGGTTGTTTAGTTGTTACGAACATGCTCTTGTTATCATTCCCAATAGCCTTAATTTTGGTTTATATTCTGTTTCGCCTTGATTTCGTTTAGGAATATGGCAAGTACGAAATTATTTAATTTGGAACATTCGATTCATACTCTTACGCATTTTGTCATTCAAAACCTCAAAAAAATGTACCTATCTGTTAACTCTGATTTTTTCAAAAGATAGATTATAAGACCGATTGTGTTGAAGCACTGAAAAGTGTTTTCTTTGCCAAAAGTGACATTTGATTTAAAAACAAAATTTTATTAGAACTGATAAATAACTTTTTATTCAAAACAGGCCAAAATATATTAGCATAGAATTTTTTTTAAAAACTATATTTTTAAAAGCTACGATTTATTATTTTTGCAAAGGCTTTTCGATTTCATACAAATATTTAGATAACTAAGGCTATAAGACCTTTATAAATAAAATAAATAACGAAAACTATTGTGGGTGAATTGAAAATATTATTGCTTCATATCTCACTGAAAATTGATTTCATCAATTAGAAATTTTCAAAAAAATTAGTGAAAAATTTCTTTTTTTTTCCTTTTAAAATTGTCTTTCAATTTTGAGTTAAAACCTGAAAGATCATATTGTTATTAAATGTAAGAATACCCTTAAGTCATGTTTTCAAACATTTATTTGAATTCCAAAAGCTTGAATATGCAGCTTTGAAAAGTTTGTCAAAGAATTATCGAAGCATAAGCTGCTCAATGAAAGAGCAATGACATTAATTGCTGAGATGTTATGATTAAGATGACACATTTTTTTATTTTTCATTTTTTAGTGTAAGAGATATTTAAAATTTTGTCTCTAAAAATAAAAAGTGGGAAACACAAATTTTGAAAATTATATGCTTTCGTTGAATTTTTTTTTTGTATTAAATATTACTTATATTATTTGCAGAAAAAGTGTAGATGTGTATCGTGTCTTTAGCACGTTTATATTTCTTAATGCTTTTCTTCGTTTTTATACAATATTTACAATAAAAAGATAATTTATAGCATAGACTTTTATAAAAATCTCGGAATTAATACAAATATGTGATAGTCAATTTAATTATACAAAAATTTTAGTTTAAAACTTTAAGACCTCTAATGGAAAATATTTTTTTTTCCTTTCCAAGATGTGAATTCATATTGCCGTGAAACTATTTGAAACTATATACTACTAATGCTAAAAAAAAAAAGTTGTTTAGTACAGAGGGGCTGGAGGGAAGAGGTGGTCAGTCAGTAAAATAAGATAAGATAGCCAGATAGATTACAAACCTGTCTCCCCACTGGGTTAACTGGAACCTCGCTGCTGGGAAGTGAAAAATTCTCGTTTCTTTTTCGGACATTGTCTCGCGTGAAGCTGATATTTCTTTGAAGTCATCTTTTGACTGATAGCGATAAATTTTGGAGAAGCCATACACAGAATAATTGGCACCTAGGTGGGTTAATGCTATAATATTTGAAAATACAATCAAAAGATTATATAAACTTTTATCACTCAGGAAATGAATATTTTCCGCAAAAACATCGGCAGTAGAGAAGATCTGAAATTTTCTTAGTAATCAAAATGATTGGCGACATTTTTGCTTTTGCTTTAAATTGACATTTTAAGAAATAATTTTAAATCAAAAATTCAATTATTAAATTAGCAGTTAGCTCTAAAATCCTGAATACATTTTTTAATAAATTATTCCTAAAATGTATTTAAGCTTTTATTATTCTAAAAAATAATATAAATTATACGACCTTCGGAATGCTATGCAATATATAATGAAAATTTCAGAGCGAATTAATTAAAACAAAGTAATATTTAAAAAATCTTTTCTTTCAAAAATCAGATTACAAGAAACGGATCATTACAGTTTAAATGTTTAGTTTAGTATTTTTTTACTACTTTTACCATTTCCTTCTGCATCTAAAAACAAATTTTGTACACAAATTTCTTTTAAAAAGATGGAATTACTTATGTTAAATGGTAAAAATAGTATTGACCATTATTTCATTGGTATCTGCAGTTTTCCATTCATTTATTTTTAAAAGAAGCTTCACTTTTAAAAATAAGGTTTGGGATAATTTACAAAGTCTACAAGCTATTATTAGAAAGAGACAATTTAAATTTCTCAACTTCATATACGATTTTATTTTTCACATATGTAAAATTGTAAAAGTTCTCAACTAATCCCAAAATTTGTTAAAGAGTTTAAAATGAAAAAGTAGACTATAATTATATTAAATATAAATTGAAACAACAAAGCGTTTCGAATATAATAAACATACATATGGAGCTTACGAGTATTTTCTTCAGCGTTACACGTCTTTAAAATCAGCTTAAAGAATGTGTCATCATTTATATGTATTTTTATCGTCAGTAATTACATTTTCTTCTTTCCTTTAAAAACACATTTCTGCCTTCGCTTAATGACTTCAAGAAAGATAATAATGATTCAACCGAATCGTAGCCACTTATTTCAAAGTAAAGCGATGCATTACCAATTTCCGCTGGGAAAGCCTATCCCCTGACCTTTAAAAGTACACACTTATCAAGGAGCTGCTATTGAATTATTTTCCTTTAAGCATCTAATCTATTATTCATCACGAGAAGAAACAAAAGCTTAGTAGCGCCATGTTTTATTGAAAAGACAAACTTCCAGGCCGGCTATTTCGGAAAGTGCAACACTACTTCCTTCCTGTGTTAAACAAGAGAGGTAGATATATTTTTTTCTGGAAACTTCCTTTTCGGTTCGCCAATTACCTAACATGCAAGAAGACAGTGATGAAACTATGCACTAACCCAAACGGGAAGGACAGGACGCGATAACATTATGTACTTATTTTTTCCTTCCTTTTTACCCCGTCGCATTTTTCCTGATATCCTTTTTACTCCTGATTAAAGTTTCATTTTCAGTAACTGTGAGATGGAAGCCTTACCATTAGCTCTTCCGAACTAAGAACTGCGCTTTCTCCTGCTGTAGCAGTTCGGGCTGTGTGTAGGAGAAAAGCGATAGCTTAGCCGATATCCAGCGTTAATGGGGGGAAGATCGTATTCGGAGATTTTTATACTGAGTTTGTATCGATTTTTTTCACTTTTTTTGTTTCCTTTATCCGTGTAAAATGAGATTCAATAGAGCTCGGAAGTCAAACAGAAAAAACTAAAGCAAACTGATAATTTCGATAAGAGTTTTCGAGTAAGGACTCCTGACTCTCTTCCAGTGAGTTGGTAAATAAGCCATATCCCTTAAATCTAGTAATTCTATATATTTACAAAGAAAAAGATGTTGCAGTTTT
>JAPMOQ010020855.1:2444153-2518445 GCA_026543055.1 Argiope trifasciata | reverse complement strand
GATAAAATTTTATCTCCTCAATATATTATATGTGTAAATATTGTTTTCAGTTTATTGATTAAAAATCTTAACTATAAAAATGAAAGTTCAAAATTTTAATAAACACACACACACACACACACACACACACACACACACACACACACACATATATATATATATATATATATATGTATATATATATATATATACACATAAAATTTTAATATTAAAGAAATTAAATTCATTGCAAACTCCTGTTCCATCCAGTGATAGTGAGATCTTATATATGAATTTTTTATATGGATATTACAACTTTTATTTAAAATAATTTGTAATGGATATATCACGCTTCGGTTCCTCTAATTCTTTGAAAATGATTATCAGTAGAATTCTGAAATCAAATAGTAAAAAATTAAATAAAATTATAACCATAATAAAAGTTTTGGTTAAGCCGTATTTTGTCTGCAGCCATTTTGAACAACTTTGAAAAACAATTTTGTGTCCTTAATTTTGGACATGAGTGTATGTCTTAATGCCTATTTTACAGAACTTCGTACATTTACAATATGTGAGGCATACATAAATTAAATTTTGTTGCTTTCTCACAATGGGTAAAACCAGGGTCTGACTATAGCCGGAGCATACGAAGCAGTTCCTCCGGGCTCCCATATAAAAGTGAGCACCAAAATCGGAAACTATCATATACGAGTTCTATGTACAGTTCTTCATAATTGAAAAGTGAAGCAGAGGGGAGGGAGACAAAGAAGCTTTTGTCCGGGCACCAACTAAACCAAGTCGGCCCCTGGTTAAAGTTGAGCAAATTTATTACCATGGAAAAAAACTGTATTATTTATATATCTTATTAGATATTCTATATATACTTAAAGTAAGAATAAAACAAATTTATTTATTATTTAAAAAACCATAGGAAATCTAGAAATTATGAGCGAAAGAAATTTATTAATCAGTCAACATATAGGGAAATTATAATATTTTATAGGATGATTTTGATATTTTGTCACATCTAAACACATGAGAATAAAGTCATAACCACAAGTTGACAACAATTCGATTGCCACTATATCAAATATTTTTATCTAATTTTATAAAAATGCATTAAATTTCTACAATGAATAATTAATGAAATCCAATTTATATTACTTTGTGTTATTTATATATCATTATTTACAACTAATTAACTTAAAAGTCCTTTCAAAAAATTTAGATAATATTACTTTTTTTCTAAAATAAAATTTCAAAAGAAAATAACTTTATTAAAAGTTTTTGCCCATCAAAAATTGCATAGACAGGTACATATACATTTTAATATTTAATCATCTTTAAATTGATATTTGAAATTAAATATTTTATCATACTTTTTTATAAATCAATCACCCTAATTCTTTAAAATTATTTTCTTAAATTATATTTTAATATAATCTGAAACTCAAGTGAGATAGAGGTAAGATGCAGTACAAATTATAGGATTATGTCCTATATTTATGTGTAAATACAATATTTTAGAGAAAAGTGTAATTATATTTTTGTCAAGGAATATAAAGTGTCAGGAGCAACAACATTTCATTAGAAATAATTTTTAATGGCTTCTTAGTCAATTCAAAAGAAATTTATTTTCCAATAAAATCATAGCTAACAAATTTCTAAAGAATTCAATCATAAGGCTTGATAATCATATTCATTCATAATACGTGATGATTATAATTGTCATATAGTAATATGTGTAAAATTCAAACACACACGCATGCTACTATTCCTAATTATGCAGCTAATACCCCAACACATTGTTGGGAAAACCAAGAGCATAATGTATATTTTATTTGCGTAATCCGTCGAAATTTCGAAAGAGCTGTTTTCGACCAATTTCAATGAATGTACTATGATTGGATTTGAGTGATATATTCCGTTTAGATTTTGAAGAACAAGTATTTTAACATAAGTTAAAAACGCCTGTGTTAATCATAGCTAACAAAAAATATTTAAAGGTTTTCTACAAAAGAAATTATATAAACAGAAAATGATTATCTTCGTAAAAATCTAGTTTTGAGCATATGAATTTATTTATCCATATCCTTTAAAATTAAAGTTTTTTCACTATTTTTTAAAAATAATTCAATTCTTTTTAGAAATGAAAATAATTCATTTTAATGCAAGTAAGTGGAATTTGGTATTTTTAAAGATAAAAAAAAATTGAGTTTCAAATAAAATGTTAAATTTATTTAATAGTTAAAAATTAAAAATTACTTCTTAACAGTTAAAATTTAATTCTTTTACCTAATAAATTCTTGAATATGTAAATCTAATTTTCCTCTGAATACATTAGGCCAAAATTATATTTGTAATTCCCATTTTTCATTTAAGCCTACAATTTTTAATTTCTAATAACAAAAATAAGCAATATTCTTGACTTCACAAAAAATTTTATGCGATATGAGGAAATTTTTCAAACAAAAGTTTTTATCACAAACAAGATTACACACAAAAAATTTTTGTAAACAACTAGTATCAATACATTTTTAATTATACCTATAATCGCACTGTGTAGATAAATTTATAGAATTAAATTTTTTAACATTAAACAATAAAACGATATTTCGTTTTTATAATGATGTTTTCTTGAAAGGTTTTAAATATTTTTTTACGGTGGTTTAAAGCAGAAATGGATTTTATAGCTATTTTAGTTCGTTTATATTTACTATATTTTTTCTCCTTTGGAAGATTTTTATAAAAATAAATTTTGTGCTTTCATCTCATCCATAAATATTTTAATTAAGTTTCTTCCTTTATCAAATTTTTATGTCTGCATAAACAATTTAATTTTCAAGTATAATTATTTTTTTCCCACGTTTGTTTTAAATTGGATAACTGTCTTGTTTTATTTCTTTTTGTTTTTTAAAATTAATTCGTCCATATTTTAATAAACAAATAAATAACTGCATCTAATTGAATTACTTTTATGCCTATTTTTCTAAGTCTCATGTTTTGAATCCGAGGCTGTAGATCAATCAGAAGAAGAAAAGGAATTTCACCCTAAGTTCGTTAACTATTACAATCCATTTATTAAAACGTTTTTGTAAATTAAGACTTAAATTCTTTGCTTTGTACTACTTCCATTAATTTAAAAAGTCTTGACAAGAAAATGAATATTATTTTTTAAAGTATTTTATTCTAACTGAAAGAAAGAAATTCAAAACTCAAATCCAACGAATGCAAACTTGCAAAAGCGTTACTAGCAAAAATAGAAATTAATTACATTAATACATACCGTCGTAAGAAATATTTTTTGTGGTTCCCCTAAAAATTATGACTGGAAAGAAATGTTTATGGTCTCATAAATGCTATCGTAGAAGAACTCTGTATGGATACAAAAATGAGAAATGTATAAACTTCTCGGCTTTTCCTGCGATATTAAATAACATTTCCCCAGAGTGAAATCTTATCTCAGGAGTAACTGTGAAGTAAACGTCTTATAATCGCATTATCTTAATAACCTAACTAAAAAAGGAAGAAGAAAAACAATTACGGATGCTCGTTTCCATCTATTTTTATTACTCGGTGTTCTCTGTGCGCTGTGCTTCCACCCTATCTGAGATCTTTAATCGTGGTACAGATGCACTTCAGGTAAGCTGAATGGAACCAACATGTACTCCTCTAATTGTTTCATAAATTTAGAGCAATAAATAAACGGCAGTGTAGCTTTTATTCAGTGACGTATCTCCTATTTAGAAGAATAAATGAATTATCGAATGTGAATGATGTTATTTATCCATTTTAAATGTATTTGTTGCATTAAATATTTAATTAATTGCCAATACATTTTTTTCTTAATATTGAATCATTGGTTATGAGTTGCGAAGTCTTTAAAGTGCAATACATATTTATTATAGAAATCTAAAGTTTATTTATTTAAAAGTGATAATTGTTATAACTCATTTTTTTTTCTAATATGCTTGCTATGGACAAGCTAGCTGACTACATCAGCGATTGTGAGTCTCTTTTTCCAATAACGCCAACTAAGTCCAAGAATGCGCCTTAGCCACTCACGCATAACAATTGCTTCCTCAACCCCTTTCTACAGGGGGGGGGGCATATTCATACAGCTCAAAGACAAAACAGAGGAAGAGCAATCATGCCCGAGCTAGGACTCGAACTCAAAACACCCAGATCACGGGAAAGACGCGTTCCCCTGTTTATACCATGACGCCAGCATAACTAATACTAAAATACCGAAACAAAGTTTATATTTTGTAGGTTAAGTTATTTTACGAAAAGCGATAGAAACTTGAAACTTGGTTTCAGAAACTTGATATTTTGGAAGTTGTTTTCAATGAAAATTGATTTTCCAAAGATATAATATTATATTAGATAATACTAGAAAAATAACGAAATACTGTACATATAAAGAAATACATTAGTATATAGATACAATATAGTATTGAACTATTGCATATACGAAACAGTATAGATATTATAGTTTAGTAATGGATTAATTTACATATAAAAACAGTACTATAGTAGATAATATTAAATAATGAAAAAATATTCTATATCAGCACAACAGTGATAATATTTAGCAAATTGAATATTTATCGAGAGATAAAACGGTTTCAGAAACTTGACAATTTTGAAGTTGTTTTCAATAAATGCTGATTTTAAAAAGATTTATAATGTATTAGATAATATTAGCAATTTAGTAATGAAAAAAATATTTTTTATCATTATACCAAAATAAAAGAAAATATTGCATTAATTTTTATTCTTTTATTCTGTAAATTTTTGATCAATTACAATCATCAAGACTTGAATTTATTTCATTATTGCGAACAATCTTATAACGACCATTATTAGATGTTTTCTTTTTTTTCTCTCAAATCAATTGTCTTTTTTTTTCTAATTTATTTATATAACTCGGCCTTCCTCAACAATGGCTCTAATTCAATTTGTTAACAAAAACGAATGTTTCACTGTTTATTATTTTAATTCCATTTATTCAGCTTTTATGAAAAAAAAATCATTCGAAAATCAATGTTTAATATCATCATTTCTTACATATTAAAATCTTAGATGTTAGTATAAACAGTGAGTAGTATACAATTTCATGTGATGTGAAATACCTCGTAAGTATGCACTTTAATGGTTTTTGATATAATGCTTTATTAACTATCTAATATATTTTAATGAATTGATTATTGCAATAAACATAAGTATTCTTTCGCTCTAATTAGATTTACCTTTCATAGTGAAATAGAAAACACATTGTAATTAGAATGTTTTAATCTCAATCTACAGCATGTTGTGATCATTATTCCCTGAAATTGAGATATCAGTTTTCCAACGACAATATATTGCATTAAGTGTATTCTTTTTATCTCTGAGCAATAAAAATATCATATTACTTATTAATACTTAATTTCTCTAATATGAAGCAATTTTCTTTCATTCGCCCTCAAATGATAATAATTCACATTTTTTATTGCAAGTCTTTAATTTAGTCTTTAGTCTTTAATTTTACGCGTTTGTAATATTTAGTGTTCATATGTATTTTTCTCTTTAAAAGAAATATTAATAAAATTTCAAACATAAATCATCCCATAATCAAAAGTGATACTAGCTTTAATTTCTGAAAAAAATAATAAACATTTCCTGCTAAATATAATCATTTGGAAATAAAGACAGAATTTGTTCAGTTCTGTTTTCATTGTCCAATAGTTTACTTCGTATTATTGCTTAATTTCTCACTACGAAGCAATTTTCTTTCACTCTCAAATGAAAAGAATTCGCATCTATTCTCGTTAATTCACTAAATATTGCAAATTTTATGAGTTTGGAATATTTAGTGAGTGCTAGTTTATTTCTCATGATCAGAAAAATTAACAATGTTTTAAATAGAACATATCCTTAAAACTAAAGTGATGCTAGTTTTAATACCTGGAAAAAAGTAATAAGCATTTCAGGAGGATCATAATTATTTAGAAATAAAGACAGAAGAAAAGAAACGAGAATTTATATAGTTCCATTTTCATTTTTTTGTAGTTTATTTTTATTAATGCTGTTTATTTCGAAAAATAACAATAGTTTTTTCATTTATTTACTTTATATCACCTTTCAAGCAGCTATATTTATTGATAAGTTTGTCAGGTCTTTGAATCAAATAAAAAAAATATCTAATGAAGAATTATTTTGAATTTATTATTCTATACTCTTCTTAGAAATATATGAAGAAAATTCAAACATGTCACTTGTTATCAATGTTTCAGCAAATTAGCATGAAAAGCCTTACTTCAATTTTGGAGGCCGAAGAGTTTCAGTGTTTAATATTAATTTGTAAAAACCAATGTTTGATTTTCATTTTTGGTTGGCAATTGCTTTTTGGCAGTTCCACTTTCATCAGCCATTACGATTTTCAGTGCAGAGTCATACAGTACTTTTACAACTCAAATGTTTTTAATTAACTTTACTAATCCATTCTATATTTTAGAATTCATATACATTTTGTTAGCACTAAAGACAAGCAAAATGCAGCGTAATGTTTATAATTCTGCTTACGAATCGAATCCGAAACCATAGAACATTAAGAAGAGACTCAGAAGAGTGATGCTCATTGCCACTTATCAGCCAATTTACAAGTTATCGTAAAAAGCACAGCATTCCAACGATATTTTCCAATGAGGGTTTAACATTATTCCTTATCGCCTAAAGACTCCAGGAGAAATATTTCCCCACCCACGGAGGTTCAATCAGCAATGCTATCTGATAGGGAACCAGCGACACCGAGACTCTGGTGTCATTTTGAAAATGTCCAGGAGAGAAATTTATTTGCAAAAAAGACACAGTCTTTCCATATCGCTGCAGGAGAGGAATTTTGTATGTTTTGTAGTATCTGGCAAATATCAAGAAAAAATATAATAGCAGAAAACGGAGAAAATTTTCCTTTTTTCCAGATGCCGTATACAGTAGGAATGCAGGATTTTGCATTTAATGTAATGGAGCCAAACCAGCATTTTCTCGAAATCTCGCCAGCGGGTTGCTTTTGTCTTTGTGATACAGCACACGTTTTGCCTCATAACGCCAAGACAGAGCCAAATGGATATAAATGGGCACTTATATTAAGTAGCTCTCACTCTTTCCTTTTTCCTCGCTGTACTTTTTTTTTCAAAATCTGTCCTTTAAAAGAAAAAAAAAAAGAAACTATCTTGGAAACTAAACAAAAAATTTCCTAGACGCACTATTTTTATTTTCTTTCTTCTTTCGGTTTTTGGTGAATGGATTTAGGGATATAAAGAGAAAGGAACAGGACGGGATATAGGAGATGAGAAAGTAATTCTGGTCTAAAAAGGATTTGGAAATCTTATCGATTTTTTTAGACTTAAAAATAACGATTTTATTTCGCTTATCTTTGTTTTCGGAGCACAAGTTTTAAGCAACTAAAAGTTATGCTTTAAGTTTTATGGGGAAAGAAAAAAAATAACAAATAAAGCGTACTTTGGAGATTTTTAGACAATTTATATATATATATATATTTTCCTTTCGAAGTAGGAAAAGATGAAAATTCAAAAATATATATGTATTAGATCAATTTTAGATTCTTTTTATAAATCTAAATTAAAGAAACAAACCATGAGTGCATAATCTTTAGCCACTAAAATTAAATCATCACACTGCAATCTTTTACAAAAATTAATTATATATTTGAGCATTATTTGTAGAGAAGTTTTTAATTATAATAAAAATTTAAAAAATAATACTTTTAAAGTAAATGTAGAATTTATATCTTATATAACTCCAGCATTTTCATGAATAAAATAATAAACCAGACTGAATTCAGGAACTGTTGAATTTAAATGTACTTTAATGAGCATTATTATGCGCTTCACAGTGACTTCTGGAATATGACGTTATTTTGAGTTATAGACAAATTTCAAATGACATAATTTTAGATTAAAAAAAACTGAAATATATAAGAATAATGAATAATTCATAGTAAAAAAAAACAAGCGAATAAATAATTTATGAGAGAATGGATGTTTTCAACAGGCATAAAATAAAAGTATAAGACATGAAATCAAAAGACTAAATGACACTTTTTAGCTTATTTAAAGACACGCACTATTACATTTTTTAATTTTCTCGTATCTTGCTTTTAGGAATAAAACTACATCAAATAACTCTGCATATATTTAATAAAAATAATTCATGCAAATATTAAAAAACATTTACCTCTATTCATCGTTAGAGAATTAATAGCATTCAGAAAATTTGCACTCTCAAGCTATAATTGTTTTTCTGATTAATACAAAAATTCTTTTAAAGTTTAAAAGGTGTAAAATATTAATAAAAAACATTAGAATACAATTCGATTCAAATGTCTTTACGAGATCTGCAAATCGTTTATAAGGTGTTCAATTACACGAAAGTATTCATTAAACACATCATAAAATATCATAGATATTATTAAATCAATAATTATTGCAGAAGGCATTGTTTTAATTATTATTTAAATCATTATTCTGTTAACAATTTACATATGAACTAAACTGATTTGACTTTAGTTTTTTATGAAATTTGTTTTATTTCGGATATTCAATAAGGCACACAAAAATAAAAGGAAGATTTATATTTCTTAGATATAAAAAAATTATATATGATAGAATGTTGTTATTTTATAATAGCTAATTTTATAAAAATGCAGCAATGGATTTCTTTTCAAAAATTATAAATTAACATCTATTTATATATAATTTTGCAGTATAATCTTCAAACTTTAATAATTAAATACCTTATATACTTACTATACAATACCAAAAATGCAAGAGCATCAGCAACCAATTTGTGCATAATCAATTTGTTTGTTTTTTCATGAGTAATCATTCTTTATTTTTTTATAACTAAATTCTTTTAATTTTTCTTACTGATTTAAATATAAGGTTATGTCCCTAATGAAAAAAATTATTGTCTGATAAATAACTAGAATTCACATATACTTTTCTATACTTAGAGTAATGGATAATATCGTTTAGGATAAAAATGCCAATTCTTTTTTGTTTCCAATAAGCTGAAAGTTTCTTGTGTTAATTTCAATTATTCTTAAATAAATTAATGAATGACTTCGAATTCTTAAAAGTCGTTCCAGTAGGACACACTTGTTAAAAAACTTTTTCCAAAAAAGCAGTGTTTTTGTACACAAAATCTTTCTGCTCATGAAATTGAGTGTTGTATCATTAATTAGCTATGTATTTAGAAGCTAATGCTTAGAGGAAATCGAATAACTAGGATATTTAACTCCACACCAAACTTTTATTTCTAGCTCTCATGTGATTTCCTATTCTGTTTTGGTATAGATATTAGCAGACTTCATTAAAAAAAATACAAAATAATCAATTTCATCAATTGCAAAATGAATAAAAACGCCAAAAACAAGATAAAAGGACTTATTGGACTAACATACTTCATAAAATTGACAAAAATGATGAAAATCAAAATGAACAATATCTGGAGTACAAATATATTGAGAAGGTAAATATCGTAATGTAAAATATGTGTGAAATGTGATGATTGCGAAGTCACTTTTATAGAGTAATCTATAGATGTTTCTCATTTGAAGAAAAGGCAAAAGAAATTACATAAAATAAAGTATTGGAGGAAGATGAAATGGGGAGAATATTGGAACATTGTTCTGAAAATATTTGATAGATCCTAATCAGTGTTATTAAAATGTCAAGCAATGTTTACGATTCATTTTGCCTGTTGATAGATTTCCGAAGCTTCTTTTATATGAAAATCCTTTTGATGTCGAAGAATGACAAATTGGAAGATGAACACCGTCTTTTCCACAAGAACAGAAAATATTTGATAAATAAAAACAGTGAAAGAAACAAAGGAATGGAGCATGCTCTGTGACAATTTCTTCACCAGATCAGTATAATTGTTAGAAATGATTGTGTGAAGGGACCTATAAACTGATTTGCCCGAGTTTTCACTACTCCAAAATTTTTGCTTTTTCCTAAATAGAATATTCTATACTCCCTTTTTAACACAGAACCGAAGTTTGGTAACTTCCTCTGACATAATTTCGGCAGCTTTGTCGAAGTCAGATCGTCATCCACTCTTCGTCATACTTCTAATCAACATATGCTGGGATCTATTTCAAGAAAAAGTGTGTGCTTTGTATGAGAAATCAAGGAAGTCAAAAAGAAATATTGAAACAGATGTTATTTATTATAAACAAAATATCTAATTTGTATTCAATTAAATTCCTGCCTTTGGGAGGCAACAAATAAAATTTAATCAAAAGATCACTCTGACAAGTCCCCTGCTCCAATTTATTAATTTGGCTTCGATAGAATTAAATAAATCTGAATTGATTTATATATGCATTGTGTTCGAATTTATTTTAAATTAATATTAATGATTTCTATTGCTGGATTCTTTATCATGTGCGAGCTTATGTCAATAAAAGAGTTTATATGTCGTGTTATTCAAATTATATCAATATTTTGATGAAATATAAAAAAAGAAGTGATTTTGGGCATGATTTATCTTAAATTAAACAAAATAACTTCATTTTTATATAAACGACAAAATATTTGACTGAAAATCAGACAATAGATTCGGCAATAAAATACCTTGAGGCGAAATTTTATGTGTTAACCTGTGTTTAATAAATTTTTTATGATCATTTTGAAGCAGTTATAATCTAGATGTTTGATGTAATGAAAGTTCTAGTGTATTTTATTGGTTCAATTTTTAATATTTTAAATCGAATAATGTTTTGCTGTTTCTACTTGTTATTGACTTTATATAGATATGTTGGATTTCAAACTATAATTACATATACTAACTGCATATTACAAACTGTTACATATATTAACTACATATTACAAACTGTTACATATATTTACTAAATGTTATAAACTGTCACAGTTACAAACTACATATTGAAAATAATTGCGTATACTAAGTACATACTTCAAAATGTTTCATATATTAACTCAATACTACAAACTGTTACATATATTAACTCAATGCTACAAACTGTTGCATATATTAACTCAATATTACAAATTGTTACATATACAAACTATACATGCATAACTTAATTATTAATTTAAGAAAAATTTTGAACTAGGCTTTTTAAAAGCATTTTGTAAAATACCTAAATATTTAAAAGCTCTTTTAGGCATTTGATGTTTAATTGCATTCATTTATATATAGACATAAATAATGTGGTAAATCATCTAGTTATTTTCAGAAAATCATTTTGCACTGACTTATCTTCTAGCATTTATTTATTTGATGAAATTGATAATAAGAGGGATTTGAAATTGAAATTAAATAATTAAGTAAAATAAGAATGTATTAGCATTGAAAAATAAAAATTATTAGAACTACTGTTACTCATACGTACAAAAACAAATGTAGAAAAAAAGCTATTTACTCAAATATGATTATAAGAATCAGCTTACATCCGTTAATATCTAAAAATTACAAAAAAGTTTTCATTTTCTCTTTAATCATTAGGAAAATTAGAAATACATAGTTTTTTTTATATACATATCATAGCAAACTATTGTTCGAACACTTCGTGTGCAAAAAAATAAGATTAATTTTAATGAAAGGTTAAAAACAACTAATGTTTATTAGGCAAATTCTTTGATGATCAGTGTATCATTAATATTCATTGGAGCTCAGAGAAGTGTTTCTTTCTTTTTTTATATGTATATATTTTCCAGTCCCTTTAATTTTCCTGCATTTAAAGATTAAGAGAGAGAAAAAAAATGTTCCAAAAGATGAGTGCCACTTCAGGCAGGTTCTTCAATTACATTAATATTCCTATAACGAAAATTTCCAGCTAGAGCCATCATAATCGCTAACTCCTTCAATTTCTCAGTTGTGTCTTTTTATTTTGTGTTTTTTTCCCACTCAAACAGATGAATTTAATCGCCTCTTGTTCATTACTGGATTTCATTTAAGCTATTTAAGTAGATGATTGATAGCATGGATGCGCAGCGAACTGATATAATACTCTTTTCTTAGGAGTCATTAGCGTTGTAAAAGAAAATATATTTTTCTAAGATTCCTTTATATTTCTTAGCATTAAATTTCTGAGAGATTTTTAAAAGGTGCTTTTTTTTACAACGAAGCGCCACAAAGAGTTGATGTTTATTTTTTTTTAAACTCGATAGAATGCGCATTGAAAAATGAAGGGTATTTATTAAGAGCATATTTATTTGACATTACACTTTTTGTGATAAAATTGATAACTCCCATTTTGTTTATATTTCGAATAATATATAATAAGAAGCATTGATAGTTAAAGCATCTCAAGCTCAGCTCCTTTCAAAGTTTGGAAAAAATATATAAAAAGTGTCTTGAATAAAAATACATTTTAAATAGATAATGAAGGAAATGCGACTCATTGAAATTATAACTGGGAAAATTTAATAGGGATCAGACGCACATATTTTTAAAGAAATTATGGAATACATTAGACAGAACACGAATACAAATGGTGTTTTAATTTATTTCAGAAAGGAAAAAAAATTAAAATGTGTGTCTATTATTTTATTTTGAGTGCTTATTTTCATTTATAATTGTTCACTTCATATGTACAAAATATATATACTTTAGAAATTCTGTAAATATGATTAAAATTTATTATCACTTTAAACAAAGTTACATTATCTTTTATAGATATCATTTTTAAATTTTTTGTAACTGTGTTTTGTCTTATTATAAAAATATGTATAATATAGTAATATCTTAATTTAAAAGAAACATATCAATAGATTAGAAATAGCAGAAACCGAGATTTGATTCTTTACAGTGCTTAATTGCCAAAGTGGCAAAATCTAATCTGTATGCTAATACAGCCCAAAATGTTGGAAAAAAGGACCCAATATTTGAGGCATATTTTTTTTTTCTATTAATCACTTGTTCATAATTTAAAATAATGCTGTGGTTGAATTCTGAGGAATTTTGATTGGACAGTTCATAGAATAATTTTAAAAGTTAATAGAAATTAGGGATTTTATTAAAATTATTTATTATTTCCAATAAATAAGTTTCTTTGTTACCTGATATTTAAAAAATTTAAATTTTCACATGAATTATTAACTACGTGAATACATGATATAATTTTTAAATGAACTTTTTACATCTTATGATTTGAAATGTCTAAAAGATGGTAAATCAGTTATAAAATAATAAACTATTTCGAAGCATAGACAATGTTTTTCAGATTTACATATGACCTAAGTATATTTCTTACAAGAAGCGTTAGCAAATCAAAATAGGCAAATTATATAGATCCACACACAGACAGAACAAAGTAAGCTTTATGTTTCAGAAAACAGATGTTGTATATAGGAATTCAACCCAGGGTATCTTGAAATACTTGAACAACGAAAACTCACTAAGTCAACAAAAATCACTTATTTATTACTGCTAAATTCAGATAAAACACCACTTATCTTGAAAATATTGCTACGTAGATTGAAGTCAAGAAGACACAAGAAGTAGAGTTAAATTAATTGATTAGCTCAACTCTGAACTAAGAACACTGTGACTGAGAGATCCTCATCTTTTATACAAGTAGGGAAAGTTCCAGAATACCTTTCTGGAGACAGTAAAAAATGTCCAGAGCATGTATCTGTTAAATTAAAGAAAGGCCCAGAGTCTTCTGGAACACGAAATAAAGGAAAAACAAATTTTAAGTCTACTGGGATTCAAACACATGATATTCTGACAATGAGTCCAGCATCAGAACCATTCAGCTATCCAGCCTCGGCAATGTTTCGTTTCAATGCGGCATTGCTTCCTCCTTAGAAGAACAGCGTCTGGCTGTTAAAGCATTTCATTTTGGGGCTATAGATCTTGGTCGAGTCAGAGGGCCAGTATAAGTTTTAGCCGGGTTACGGGGGATAATCTCTTGAGAAATGTCTGCTTTCGGAATCTCCATACTTTAATCAGAATTTTAGTCGTCTTGTTCTTCTGGTTCATGGTATGGTTTCATGCGTAAGACGTGGACAACTTCCTTCCGTTTCCTCCTTCTAGAACTAGGGTCGAAATCGACTACTTCATCGGTGCCGTCGGACAATTTTCTCAAAACCTGATAAGGGCCGTAGTACCTCTTGAAAAGCTTCTCGGAAAGTCCTACTTTGCGAACTGGAATAAAATTCCACACCAAATCTCCTGGTTCGTATGAGACCATCCGATGTTTGGAGTCATAATGCCGCCAATCTTTCTGCTGAGCATCGAACGTTCGTACACCAGCTAATTGTCTCGACTCTTCTGCTTTATCGATAAGATGAGTGATCGTCTTCTTGGAAGTACTTTTTAAGACAGAAGGGAAACATTGTATCCAAAGGTGTTTCAGCTTCTCGTACATGCAGTAAGTAGAAGGGCGTTAACATGTCGTGTCTTTCTTATCAGTATTGTAGGCGAATGTGACAAACGGCAGTATCTGGTCCTTACTCTTTTGCTTGACATCAACATACATAGAAAGCATATAGCTAGCGCCTAGTAGCGCCTCTGTAAGGCCATTAGTTTGTGGATGATAGGCTGTTGTTATTTTATGGGTGATGTTGCACAGTTGATTAATATTGGACGCCAGCCTGGATTGGAAAACTTGTCCGCGGTCTGTAATGATAACTCGTGGAGCTCCATGTTTTAGGATTATGTTCTCTATTATAAATTTGGCAACTTGGGTAGTTTCCGTAGTCCGTAATGCTTTGGTAACTGCATACCATGCCAAATAATCGGTGCATACTTCTATCCATTTGTTGCCGTCATCATATTTTTTAAATTATTCTAGCAGGTCGACTCCGATGCGATGGAAAGGAGCGGAATCTGGTCGAATCAGCACCAGATGACTTATTGGCTTCTTATAATACATTTTCTTCTTTGAAATTCTCAGAAGTACATCACATATCTTCGTACATTTCTGCGCAATCCTCACCAATGAAATCGCTTTCTTACTCTATCATACATCCTGGTAAATCCTAGATGTCCGGCGGTAGAGTCCTCATGGAGAGATTCTAAAATACTGAGCGGTAAATGCTTCGAAATCACTGGAAGAAATTTCCTTCCGGAAGGATCAAAATTCTTCTTTTTGAGGACTCCTTCGACTAACTCAAAATTTCCCAGCCTGCTTGTGTTGGTACTTTGTTGGTCTCTTATTATTTTTGCCGATTCCGGATCCTTCATTTGTTCTTCTAACAGATTAGTGAATAATATGGCACCTATGGAGTCGCCAGACAATAAAGCATGAACTTGTAATGGGTTTTTCGACAGTCTATCAGCATCTTTATGTTTTCTTCCATTTTTGTACACTACTGATATGTCGTATTCTTTGAGTCGCAGCACTCACTAGCCTTCCAGAGGGAACCTTCAGTCCAGTTAGCCAACACAGAGAATAATGGTCAGTGATGATCTTGAAAGCCTTTCCAAAAGGATATGACTGAAGCTTATTTATAGCCCATATGGCCGCAAGGCATTCTCTTTTGGTTGTGGAATAATTCCTTTCAGCTTTCGTCAGAGTACGTGAGGCATAAGCTATTACTTTTTCGTTACTATCTTGGATTTGGAGTAATACTGTGCCTATTCCTTATCCACTCGCGACGGTGTGAGGTTCCGTCGGTGCATTTTCGTCATAAAGCCTAAAACAGGATCGGAGGTAAGGTCTTTCTTTAGGTTATTGAAATCTTCCACTTGTTCAGGTCCCCAACTGAATTTTGTGTTCCCCTGCAGAAGCAACTATAGAGGTTAGCTTTATGGCAGATGTCCTTTATAAATCGATAAGCAATCGATTTAGCAATAATAAGAGCAAAGTCCAAGAAAGCTTCTTGTGTCATGGATATTCCTTGGCACGGGGAAGTCACTCTCAGCCTTCACTTTTTCTATGTCCTGTTCGTACGCCATCACTGGATTCTAGGTGTCCCAAGATGTTTATCTCTTGCTCTCCAAAGTGACACTTTTTAGGATTAAGGATAAGGACTGCTTTCTGTATACATTTAAGAACGGTATTCAACCTCTGAAGATATTCGTGGAATGTTTCTGAGAACACTACAATGTCATCTAAATAGCAAATGCACATTTTCCATTTCAAATGCCGCAGAACATTATCCATCATTCTTTCAAAGGTTTAAGGAGATTTGCATAAGCCGAATGGCCTCACTTTGAACGCTTACAATCCCTCAGGTATTATAAAAGCTATTTTCTCACAATCGGCTTCATCAATTAATATTTGCCAGTAATCGGAGGAGAGATAGACAAAAAATATTTTGAATCTTTTAGAAAATCCAATGTGTCGTCAATACGCGGCAGTGGATACAAGTCTTTATTGGTAATTTTGTTGAGGCGGCAATAATCAACACAAAACGCCGGTTTCCCTTTTTCCCTCACCAAGACTACCAGAGATGACCATGGAATTTCTGATGGTTGAATGATATCTCTTTCTAACATTTCGGTGACCTCTTCACTGATGCGACGTTCAGATGGGGGCACTCTGTAAGCTCGCTGACTGAGAGGAAAGTGATCACCGGTGTTTGTTCGGTGTTTTGCATTGAATTGCTTTCCTTTCTTGAACGTCTTTTCTTGATCGAAAATTTCTGAAAACTTCTGGGGTGTACGAAATATCCTTTCTTTTTGGTCGATCTTCAAATTGGGAGCTATCATCTTGGTATAGTCGATGGCACCTGCTTTTGCAGTGGTCGCTGAATAAGGCGATCCTTCAAATATGGTATTTAAGCAGCTTTTGGGTAAGGGTTCGGCATGCCCGATGCACATACTTTTAAGGATGATCTGAGCTTCCCCTTGTGCACTGGCAACCCATAGTTCAACTTTACCATTATTGAGCGTAACTATATAAGACGGAAGGGCAACTTCCTTATTCAAGGGTGCATCCAATTTTCCTCTACAATGACGCCGATAGCTTGATGGCTCGTATGGCCTAATTCTGTGATCTTTCTGATAGAATGAGCAGGAACTATATAGTCTTCCAGCTTGAATAAACGGCTGAAGTCTGGAGTCCTCAAATGATGTCTAGAAACAACAGCTCCGAAAGGCCACAATCTATAACAGCTTTAGAAGCGTCCAACAAGTCCAAACCAAGGATGAGATCCTGGCTGCATTGCGACAAAACAGTAAATTCAAAAGCCTGAGGTCGGCCATTGATTTCAAGACGAAGAGTGCATTTCTCCATTGGTCTTATGTAATTTCCATCGGCGACTTTTAAAAGAACATTATTAATTGTTGGAAACATAACTTTCTTCAGTAAGCGACGAGACTTCTCAGATATAACAGAAAATGAGAATCCAGAGTCCACAAGGGAAGACACATGCGTATTGTCAACAATTACTTCAATGTTATTCCCCGACATCTTTGCGGCAACTAGAGGATTTTTGATGGCAGCGGTCCCACCTCCAAGAAAGTTCACTCCACCTAGTTTTACCTCGTTTCCTCGGTTAGGAGATTAACTGGAACTCCTATACGGAGATCTATTGAGGCGTGTCGGCGATCTTCCTCATGATGGGCTAGGCGACCGATTCCGGGCTGCAGGTCGTCTGTAGTCTTCGGCATATCGTCCCTCATTCGGTGGTTAACGACCGGAATATGTCCTATTAACTCGATATGCCTCAAAAATGGCTTTGCGATCGTGACAGTATCAAACGACATGGCCTGGGTGGTCACAATGGAAACAGGTGGGCCTTCTATCAGGGGTGAGTCAGACATATGTCTCCCTCTGTGATTGCTGCGCTACGGGTGTAGGTCGTCTGGCAATTTCAGCATAGGAAGGTTGACGTCATGGTTTCACCTTTGTCCAGTCAGCTGTTCTCTGAGACAAAGGGGCCAAAGCATTTTTTACTTACTCTCGAACAATAGGGCATGAGGTTTGGGATCGACTGCCGGAGGGAAGAGGCGCTTGACCTCCTCACGTACTATTTGACGCACAAGTGATAACAGATCTTGTTGCTGCATAAGTAATAAAGTCCTCTGTAGTGGTAATTTCTTTAGTCAGTAGTACCTGGTAGACATATTCGGTGACCCCCTTCATCAGATGAGACACCTTCTCTTATTCTGCATATCTGGCTTGACTTGATGGCATAATTCCAACATGCTTTGGATGTAAGATTGCGTGCTTTCATCAGATTTTTGAGCTCTTTAGCTCTTTTTCTGCCTTTTTTACATAGTGCTGTGTTTCTCCAAATGCCTCTTTTAACTTCCATTTGGAAACATCCCAGGAAGTCAAATTTTCTTCATCATTTTCAAACCATTGCCATCCAGGAAAAAGAAAGTATTTGCAAGACAAGTCATGTCGTCCCATCTGTTGAATTTTGATACTCTGTCGTATCTTTTAACGCATCGTTCGGGTCTTGTCAGTCTCCCTTAAATAAAAACGGATTCCTGTATTGTGGCTGTGCTGTTGTCAGGATGACAGGTCTAGTTTCCTGTTAATCAGGCATTCTCCTTGTCTTTCTGGGTGGTGGATTATTAAGTCCAAATTCTGGGTCAACACTTTTAGGGCGATTGCTTCTTCGTAAATCCGTTTCCAAACTGTCAGGAATCGTACTCAGTGCCTCCACCAAAGAGTGTTACGTAGATAGAACTCAAGAAGAGACAGTAATTTATTAGCTCAGTTTTGAACAAAGAACATTGTGACTGAGGGATCCTCATCTTTTACACAAGTAGGGAAAGTTCCAGAATACCTCTCTCGAGCCAGTGAGAAAAATCCGGAGCACTTATCTATCAAATTATAGAAAGGTACAGGATCTTCTGGTACACGAAATAAAGGAAAAACAATTTTTAAGTCTACTGGGATTCGAACAGATGATCACCTGACTGTGAGTTCAGCATCACATCCATTCAGCTATGCAGCCTCTGCGGTGCTTCGTTTCAATGTGGCAATATTTTAAAAGAATCTGTGTCAAAAATATTTGCATAGCTTAAATTGGCACTTTTATATAACTAACTTTATAGGATTCATTTTATTTTACATTTGGAAAATGAATTAAACAAAAAATTTCCCTTCTAACCACAAAATAAGAATATAAATTGGTACATACTGATTTTTAAAAAAAGGCAATTAAAGACGCTTGTTTTCTCACATTCTTCAAACGCAATATATGTTTTCCAAGAAATTTACATTTGCGTTCCTCGACATCTGATTTAAAAAGTTTGAATTATAATAAACTGATATATGAATTATAATAAACTATGAATAAACCAAAAATATGAATTATAATAAACGGATTGAGATAACTAAAAAAGCAGGAAGATTTCATACTTTTATAACAATAAATACTGTGAGGAAATATCTGGTAAAATTAGTTTCTTACTGACTGGTTAGTTTAATTCGACATATGAGAAACTGCTTTCCATAACTTATTAATTTTAATATATCGTCTTATTTTGAACTTCTGCACTTTTTAAAAATTAAATATTGTAAAAGAATTCAATAGCACTGGCCAAAAGAGTTCCATGCGAAGTTTGTGTGCTCTTGCGTGTATATGCGAACTTCCGTGCATGTGATTGTGTGCATACGTTCGCGCGTGTTTGTGTTTTAAATTAAAGCTGGCAAGCATATTTGTAACATATACCCACAAACAGCCAAGTACATCACATAAATTGTAATTTATATATTTCATCATAAACATTTTAAATGATTTAAAATATTTAAAAATATTTTAGTATAATGTCAGTTCAAATACCAAAATTTAACTTCATTTTCTAATGAATGTAAAACCCCTATAAATCTCATTATTTTTGCTTTTCTTTAAATACTTTTTAACTGAAGATGATAGAAACATTTTTTCAAAAAAACTTATCCTGTCATTTTTTCTTGAACTAAATATGGTTGGAGACTCTGGGTCTCAGTGCTCATTTGTAGAAAAACAAACCATCGCAAATATAAATTTACTCATTGCCTAATTTTTAAAGTCGTATTATTTAATAGATTTAATCTTTCCTTATAACGCTAGGAAAATTAATTGCTTTGGTTTGTTAATCAATCTCTTACTTTCATCAATATTCATCATTGTGAAAATTAATGAATAATTTAGAAATAATGTAAGTTTACTTATTTGATTTATTACAATAAATTATGATTTTGAATTAAGTTGAGAAAGTTATAATAATACATCAATATTTACAAATATTTCTTGAATGAAAAGATGAAACCTGAAAAAGTACTCACTCTCTCAGATTCTACACTACTCTAACATCTGAACATTTAATGTGTTTGAGAACACTTTGATTGATATGTTGAAACAATTTCCAGAACACTGTTCTGAATCTTTATTATTTTGTGTAAAAATTAGTTTTGCATATTTATTTATTATATAATAAATATTTAGGATAAATTTTTTATAAATATTCTGTACTAAATCTAAATTCAATTTTATTTTGCTGCGTCAAAACTAAAATAATTTTTCAATCCATCTGCTCTACATAGTGTCAAATTGTGGAAGAATACTGGTATTTCATAAAAATTAGCTTTAAAAAATGCAGAAATGATTATTTTTTTTCAAAAAATATATGCTATGGAGAATTTTTAAATTTAATTATGAATCATGCTAATAAAAAAATTGAAATTTCTGATTTATTTGGATTGATTTCTTAAAAATAATGAATGAAGCAAATTTAAAAATATACATATTTAATTTCTTTTTATGTGAACAAAAAATATTATAAAGAAAGAATAATAAAATAATTTTTATGTCAAACAGAAAACTAAGAACTTTGCTTCCTTTATTTAGAAATTTAAATCATTTTACAAGAATATCAGAAGAAACATTTCCTTTGAAAGATCCATAAAAATAAATTTGAGAAATATTTAAAGACTAATTTTTCCAATCAGTTGATGTTCTTTGCACAAAAATGAATGTTTGCGATTTAGGGAAAGAAATTATAGAAAACGTAAATAAAAAAATAACATATTTAATGAAAGTCGGTAAAAAATTAAATATCAAATGGCGTATCACAATGTGAGTAAAAATATTTCAATAAATTCTTCATTTTCGCATATACAGTGGTGTATGCTATTAAATTTTTTTTAATATCTAGAATCCAAATAAATGAATGGAGGGATAAAATGAATTCATGAAAATGACTTTTTATAAATTTTTATTTCACTTTATTTTTTATTTTTTCTTGATAAGAAGTAAACTGTAAAGGTAAATTGTAAAAAAGTATTTTCTGAAAGATTAAGATTTAGAAAAGGTAGTAAAAATTATATTCTTGATCGAGCATGATACTATTTCCTTAGAAATTTTCTTGATTTTCAAATGGGGAAGATAATCTTGTTCGAAAACTGAAATAAGCAATCAAGCATAAAAAAAAAGATTATTAAATAAATATCGGAATTTTTTTTTTCAATATAGATAAACGTTATGCTTTTGAAGTATAATAAATTTTCAATAGAGTAAGGTTCGAAAAAATGATTCATAACTTATTTCTTTCTATTGAAGAAACTGAAATCTGTTAATTTTCTACATAGGCAAACCGGTGTTAATTGGCTATTTGTGGAATTCTTAAAGTAATGAAAGTTTTAAAAAAATGAAGAATGGAAGAAAAAAAACTTTCACAGTTTCATTTTCAAAGATTAAATTTTCATTTTTTGTCATAAAAATGATTTAATTCATAGTAAAATTATCACAAAACTTTAAGAAGTTAACAGGTGTTTCGACTCTGTACTTGAATAAATGTATTTGAAATTAATGAACTAGAAATGTTTCCATTATTGTCGTGATTAGCATCACATTTAGAAGTTGTTTGCAACTAACTGATTTTTAATAAGCATTTCTTGTTATCCTAATGTAGAAAATAAATGCTAAAAGCTATTTGAATAGTTGACTTACATTCAAAATGATTTTTTATATGGCATGATTACAAAGATTTCAATAGCAGAAACATTATTGTAAAATATAATACATAAAATTATACATATAGTATTTAGATAGTAAATTCTTATCACTATTATCAAACTTATTAATATCACATGTTATCAAGTTTAAATAATATAAGCTTTAATTGTTTTATTTTTAAAATACTTGTATAACGTATTTAAATGTTTCAAAATTACTTAGAACCTGTATTTTCAATTTAATAAAGGCAAAATTTGAACGAGGCATTTTACGATGTCTAAGTATTTGTTGATAAAGTGCAAATTTGATCTTAATTAGCTTGATGATCACAAGAGAATTTTTTCGCAAAATTTTCAGAATTGGATAGACTACATTGAAAAATCGTCATGGTAAAGTAAGATTGTAGAACAAATAGGACAAAACTTCCTCAAGGATGCAGTTTTAATTTGCTTTTTGTTTACTGGTTCGCTTTAACAAAATAAATTTAAAAATAATATTATCAAAGGGACAGTTTAAAAAACTAAATATTAAGACTTAAGTAGAGTCAAAATAGTGAACTCTGATTATTACGAGATATTTTGTCCTTGAATACAATCATCTCCCTGTTACCTTCAAATTGTTCTATTAGTAGTATATTAGCAAAAAACGCATGCATTAAACTTAATTACTTCTTTTAAATTTTTTTATAGTATCATTGATTACATGTTCTTCGAATTGTTTTTAATTTCAATAATGCCAAAAGGGTAAAGAAATATTCTCAAAAAATACTTTAAAATATATTCTTCATTTTTATTTGCTAAATTCTAAAAGTTATTAACATTAATTCAATTCCATAATATCCAAGCAAAGTAATACTCATTAAAACATTTTTTATGTTTTTTTTATATTATCGTTACAGCATTTAATATTATAACATTTAATATTTTTACTATAAATATTTTTAGGACTTTTTGGGAATTACATGATTCCCAAAATGTTTTGCGCTCTCCAAAATAATTTCCAATACCGTTTACATAGACAAAAAAGATGTAATTTTGACTCCATGTATCTGGCCGTGTGAGGAAATCCATGTCCCCAGTTTTGGATTAGATTAATTTGATTTAAATTTAATTAAAAAGATTTGATCTTTCGGAAGTTTTTTTAAAGTGGACAGATTAAATCAAAAAAGCATCTTGGTGAAGTAAGATTGCAATCTAAAATTCCTTTCTGGGCAAAACAACCTCCAAGAGAAAGTTTTATTCTTCCTTTTGCTTACTGGTTTCATTTTAACATACTGTTATTGAAAATAATATTACCAAAGGAACAGTTTGAGAAACATAATATTAAAATTTCATTTGTTAAAGCTCAGAAATTATGTTACTTCATGTTTACAAATCGCCATTGTCTGACAATATTAGAGAAGGAGCAAATACATGACAGGTATATGTAATTTGCTGTGTTTTCAAAAATTCATTTCTAAGATGAATTTCAAATTGTTTCTCTGAAATTTTCCTCAAATCGTTTTAAAAGCAATTTTCTTCAGAACAACAACAAAAAACTGAACCTGCGAAAAACAACACTCATTTTCTTCATACAAAACTCTCATAAAGAACGCATTTTCTTAAATTATCATTTACGATTAAAGAAAGTGAAGTAATGCGAGATCATAAAAGATGCAGGCTAAAGAAAACATTAATGCAGAAAAATAATTTAAAATCGGTCCAAGCATTCTAATTACAAATTATTGCTAAATACACGGATTGCGAATTGTCGTCTGCGTAGCAATAGCCTTTAGGGAGGAGGACTGATGATTTAAGTATTGTTTCGAAGCCTTAGTAATTTTATTGCTGGATTTTAAAGTGGAAGTGAGCGCATAAAATGGTAATAAAATAAAGATATTAGTAGCTTGTTTCGGGTGATCTGTTACGTCGTATAAAAGTTGAACACTGTAACCGGTGTTATTTAAAATAAGGGAGGGTTGTAAGTGGATTTCAACGTCTTAAGTGTTTGTTTTATGCTTCTAAAGTGCTCTTAAACTGTAAATAAATAAATAAAATTTTCTAGACACGGCGATCATGGTTTTACTTTCAAATGGTCATAAAATAGAATTCCAAGTTACCCAAGATTTAAGTGAGTCCAATTTCTTCTTTCTTTATCTATGTGACATTTAAGAGTATATCGGTTTATGATATCACGACGATAAATAATACACGCTACGTGAGCAATACGCATTAATTATTTTCGAAATGTTATACATGTCATAATTCTTAATAAAATTCCTGATTCTCCAATAATTCATGATTCTATTGCTGTTAAATTAAAAAAAAAAAACATTAAAACAAACAAGGTTACTGATATGCATATTACGCTAACAAAACATTTATAATTAAAGGGTGCAAGAAAAACAAATTAAGAGCCCCAAGTAGATCATATTCGAATTAAATTTGTATTTATCCTTTAAAAAGACTTATTCATTAAAGTATTCAAATAAATCAATCCTATTTTTTTCTAATATATTTGGTAAAAGCATCATTCAAAACCTGCGAATAAAAATTTTTTTTGAAAAATATTTTGGATATAAATCTTTTTATTGCCAAAACATTTTAAAATAATTTTCTATAATTCCTTGCCACTTCTTCATCCCTCTATACTAATTACAGTAAGGTATATATCCTGATTAATACAACAATTTATTCTAAATCTAGAATTAAACTTTCATTTTTTTGTTATACCCGTACATTAGTTTTGTACCGATTCGAATTTAATTTAATGATAGTATTATGAGGAAAATCTCTCAAAAACTCTGCTAAAAGTGAATATTGCTGTGAATTATTTAAAAAATAATTATCTCTAGAAATAAAAATGTATAAATTTGAATTCATCGATTTTTTTGACGTCTCAAATGTATAATATACATGCGCTTATATGAGTGTATAAGATTGCAAATCTCATACATTGGAAATGAATCTGATAATCTGGCTATGGATATAACAGAAAATGAAAGTCTGTTGTCAATACACTCATGAGTTAGAAAGTAATGGCAATCAAGTAAATGATTTCGGATGATGAAAATATTGGAAAGTAAATAAGCATGCAATCATTCACCTGAACATTCCTCTCATCTTTTACAGAATGTTCCATCATATTTCCATCGATTCAACCTTTCCGAAATCTTATATTATTCTTGTGGTGGAATAAACACCCCAATACATTATTCCAGGAATTGGCCCCTCCTCACTGTTTCATTTCATTTGGCACCGCCCAGGAGGAAATATAAACCTAACTGGTCCGAAAAATAGCAATTAATGCAAAGTCAAGTAGGATAATCCGCGGAATGCTTAAACTACACCAAAACGAATGCTGTCTTTTCCTTCCTGACCTCACTAAATTCTATTTAATTATTTCCTTTTTTTATCTCTTTCTATCTTTTTTATCTCTCATCTTTATTGCAATTTTTTCTAACAGGTGATCCCTCATTTTCATCAAAACCACTATGTTTTAGAAAAACATGATGGTGATCACCCTTTGGAATTAGGTAGAGAAACTGAAATTAGCTTAGAAAAAAAGAGCTCTAGCTTTAATTTAGTTATTTCATCAATTCATCAGTGGCAGTTATTTGGATTTATTTCTTTTCATTTATAAAACATTACTAAAATACCAACTGCAATTTACCTTTCTTAAATCGAATCTTTTCCTCACCAATAACTCTTCTCCAACACTTAATATTTGAAAATTTCAAATTGGGAACAACTTTAAATCCGTTTCAATTGAATAAATTTTACCTATATAGTTGATTATTTATGTGACCATTCCTTTGGAAATCAAGCCCCACGAGATCTTAATTCTATTTAAAATGCAATATAAGTATTCCATTATCAGTTTATGTGCTGTCACTGTGAGTATTGTAAGTCCGATCTTGTTCTTGAAATAAATTCCAAAGATTTAAAAAAAAAAAAAAAAAAAAAAAAACACAGAATTTTCTTTGTGTAAATTTCAATATTGAATAGATATTTTATTCAGAGAAGATGTGAAAATATACAAATGCTTCATGAAATCGTGATACAAATTCAAATTTAGTTGCGACAATGAAATGCAAAAGGAAAAATACAAGGTTAAGAATATTCAATATTAAAGTAGCAATACAATTTTTAATTCGAAATTACATTTTTTTAAATTTTAAGACAATTAAAAACCAGTTTTTGTGCACCCAAAAATAATTATGTCAATGGTAACTGAAAACTAAGTACTACCGAAATTGTTTATGAAGAATAGGGGAAATTTTAAAATATGTTACATATAAAAGGATGAAATTTAAACTTATTTCCTCCATGACCTATAAGTTTCCCTTTTTTGCATTTATGCATTTATTGCAGCTATTTAGTTTACAGAAAATGTATTACATTTTTTGGAAGAATTTTTGATTTTAGTTTTTTTTATATTTTAATTTTATTTCAACACAATTTGCGATAAGTTACTTTAAAATATTTTTCAAGTACAGTTTTTAAGATATAACTCATTAAAAATGTATTAATTGACTTGAAATTTTTTATGTAAACATATATAAAGGGACTTAATATATAGCACAGCTCAATGGAAAAATACAAATTTAGCTATTACTTATTGATTTTTTTCATATCCAATATATTTAGTACTGGAGTTGTTTCATGTTTCGAATTTGCATTATTTGATTAAAAACAGAAACTATAATTTCATTTGCTATCTTAAAATTATAATTATATAGTTTTCTTAATTACAAGTTTAAATTAATATTAGCTGTAGTAATAAATATTTATTTTAGGATTTAAAAAATCAATATGATTATATGCATTTTAAGTCATTATAATCCCTTCTTTTTAATAGTTTATGTTGTCCTGAAAAAATTTATTGTCCCAATAGAAAAGAGAGAGACTTATTATATGAAATAGATTTCATATTAACTAAAATAATAGTGAATATTTATGTAGTAACTCATAAATATTCTGTTATCTAACCTATTAGATAAGTATAGACATTTTTGCATCAATAATATACCATAAAAATACAGGCCGGCTTGTGCTTAAAAGTAATTTTATGAGAACAATACAATTCTTAATAGCTTTAAATGAATTCTTAGTACGCTCAGGTACTGAAGTCTCAAGTAATAAATTTGGTTTGCCATTAAAATTTAGGAAGTATATATTCTATAATTTACTGGTGGTTAATTAATATTCTAATTTCAAAAACTATCTCACTCTTGTTGAAAACAAAAGTTTAGGTCAAAACTCCGCTTTCAGTATCCATCTCAACTATGGGTCAGTAAGCTGTATTATGCCACAGTCTCTTCGATCAATACTGAAGATAGGCGAACACACCCAGTGGCAGTGGACACCTTTTTTTTCAGGTCCCAGAGGAAATAATCATAATCTAGTGAGCTGCGATCTGTCTCCATGCCCCTGCCGGCTTTACAATTATCATCGTTCAATGTCTCTTCTCTTAGGGCGGTGGCCGCGCTATCTTGTCCCAGGGTTTTTCTTTCCTCTGAAAAGGTAGCTCACTCCTTATTGTAGAGGGAAAATCCTTTTTGTTTGTGTAACTTTTTGAACCACCCTTTCAAATGCTTTGTTGAGTGTAAATAGTTATATTCAATATTTTAATTATAATTTGTTTCTATTTTGAATGAGTTGAAATTAGTCAGTCTTTCTGGGGCTCAGTCAACCCAAACGCTTTATGGGGAAAGTGTAATGATGTTAAATATTATTTATGCATTAGATAATTTAAAGAGTGATATTTTAGGTAAATAAAGAAGATGGTTTTATCAACAATGAAGTTTGGTTAAAAAACTCAGAAATGAAAAAAATAGCATAACACTTAGTATTTTCACATCTTGCATTTGAGAACTTTTAGATTTCTTCACACATTTTAATATTATTGTTTTAATATTTTAGAAATATCATTAATTTGCAATTATTTACAATATGTACTAAAAATATATTTATTTTTTAGTGTGCACTTGAAAGCCGATTATACCTATATTATCTTCGAAATGTTGCAATTTTGAGAAACAAAAAGAGTATTTTAAGAAATGTTTATAGAATTGTTTTTATATGACATATAAGAGAGAGAAAAAAATTATTATTCCTTTTTAAGCAGCATTTCTAAGTTTTGTGTCTTAATTCAAATTTTGTAAAAATGGATATATGTATATATATATTATTTCATTAGAAAATGCTATCTAGTAAATAAATTTCCTTCATGGATTATAACTTTTGAACAAGAAAGGATTATTGGTGAACATTTCAACAATAATCTAAAATATATGTTTGTAAGTAATGATTATTACGATAGCTTTCAGAATAAAGAGCATTTAGAAGGTTTTAGTCATTAGTATACTATGATAAATAAATTCCAGATAAATCTATGATAGATACTCACCACTACTGATTTTAGCTTTTCTTTCCAAACTAATAAAACAAAATATTGTTTAGAATTATAATTTCCCCTTTTGATTTAATTATAAAAGTATCATTTTTCTGTTATAGTTTCTTTCCTATTGAACTGAATGACCTCAGCATGAAAAACAGACAGGAACTTAGCCTATCTTCTAAGGCTACCACAGGTCAATGTACAACTCTCATTTAGGAGATATTCCTTATTGTTAAATTGTAGATAAGTCGGCCCTATAGTTTTGCTTTATACACCAGAGAATCAAGGATCAATCACGGTATGGAACCAATCTTACTCCTACATTTCCGATAATGCAGGCAAGATCCCGAAAAATAAAAGAATTTGATACATATAAAAAAAAACATTTTATTTTACGTCAATCATAACCATCCTTTATAGAAGCAGAAAAAAATACCATTAGATAGTTTTAAAGCTTTGTAATAGCATTAATTTGTAACCAAAAAGAATCCAAAATTGTGATACGGAAAAACAGATGAAAATAGAGTTTGTAGGATAAAGTATGTTGTGTTGATTGAGTGATTAAAACTATTAAAAATGGGATTGACTTTTTTATCATTTGTTGTTTAGGATTTAATATTGTTGAATAAATTAAGCATTTATTTATAGGTTTGGCAAGAAATAAGTTGATAAATTCAGAGGATTCTAAAATGAGTTCAACTGATCCAAATGAGTAAAACACTGAACGATAAAATGAGATGAGATTTGAACAACAAATTACAGAGATGATAATATTTGCATTTATTAAGTAAAAAAATACAAAAATAAACCATTAGGTAGCTTTGTAATGGACATAAAACCATTTAATATGGTTTATAATTGTTAAATAAGTTATAAAATTTAAAATTGTTCAATATGTCTTCTTCCTTTTCAATAATATGCTCTAATTGGAGAACCATATTTTCTACAGATGACCAGAGAAAATCTCCCAGATTGTTCAGATGATGGTCTTTGGCAGTAGATATTGTCCTTCAAATAACAATACAGCTAACAGTCGCAAGAGGTGATGCCCAGCTAATAGGTCATGATATTGGGAAATGACAACTGATAACTTATGCTGCATTAATAATCGCTTTACACAATGATCAATATGAGGTGGTGCACCATCCTGCCTGAAAATGATGTCTTGAAGACATCCGTGCTACAGAAGTGCTAGTATGGTACCGTTGTCCTGCGACGGAAGTTAGGATCGTTGTCCATTTGAAGTTATATCTACTCAATTTCTACAGATTTGGGTTTTAAGTGTACCTCATCACTCCAGATAATTTTGTCAACCGACTTTCAATCATGAAACTGAAGTGCAAGGGTTTTATGGACCTCTATGTCCCCGCCTAGCAACAGATGCACAGATATGATTTTGCGTGGATAAAAATGTAAAAAATTGTGCATGATTTTTCATATAGCTGATTACGGCATATCCAGATCACGGGGAACAACTGGAAAACTCAAACTATTATGTAGTGATTGACTGTTAGTTTCAACGAGAGCAGTTGCAATATTTTCGATGCTTGAAGAAGGAATCGTTTTCATTCTCTATATTTAAAGCATGTTAAATTTTCCAGTTTTTTTAAACGTTCTGCATCAGCTAGTGCAGGGCACCTGGAACATTGGGCTTCATTGTATCCGCTTTATACGACGAAATGTCTTTATGGCTGCAATCTAGTTTTGTTGGTTCTGGTATAACAATTTCACCAGTAAAAATTTTCTTGCAAACAGAGGAGAACCTAATATTTGGGCAGAATCTGCCTTCTTTTTATCCAAAGAAAAATTATACCTGATATACGCTGTAACGCAATATGTTTCACATTTTCGATACATGCAAATAAATGTCATTTGTGTTACAGCACATCCATTGGTCAATTTTCGCATTAATTCCTTTTAATTCATAGAATTTAAAGCACATTATCAGAATAATCTGTAATTGAAGTTTTATCTTATTTGGAAGTGGGTGCCTTACACAGTGTGTCTCAAATTAAAGTTACCCTATTCAGAACTACATACCGCCGTAATTATTCATCCAAACATTCTGAAATTTTGGGTACGCCTTAATGAAATAATGGGAAAGACATTTTGATAAAAGGAATTTAGTTCCGAATTTCGCCATTAGACGGCGTATTATCAACTATTTTATTATAAGAATTACACATTAGCTTGGAATTAATCCAAGTCATGTTCGATATGATGGTCACCATTATCAGCTACCTTCTGAAACCTGAAGATGGCATGTTCAACTATAGAGCGTAGTGTCTGCGTTGAAATATTGAACACTTGGCTGTAAATATTGGGTTTAAGATCAGGCAACATTCTCGGGTTGTCATGGCCAACCAGATCTTTCAAATATCTCCAGAGCCAATAATCGTATGGATTAAGGTCTGATGATCGGGCTGACTAAGCATTTTAACATTCTTTCTTCTGTAAAATGTGTTTTCAGAATATTTTTTACACAATTTTCAGTGTGTAGAATCGCACTATCCTGCATAAAAATAGTTCGGTCAAGACATAGGCGTGATTGCAGAGCCGGAACAACATCCAACATCGATGCATATCGTTCTTTCGTGATAGTGCATGTCACTGCTCCTGATGGAGTTTATTCCTCGAAGAAGTACGGCTCCAGAATAAAAGAAGAATTAAATTCACACCCCATTGGGTTATTTGAGAAAGTTCGTAGTCTATCGCATAGGACTGACCCGCTTTAGATGAATATAGAGACATTTGGAACTTTTTTTTTAGCAAAATGTTTTTTCCATCCTTTTATTAAGGCGTACAGAGCATTCCAGAATTTTCGTTACTGCGGTATGTAGCTCTGAATAGGATTACTTTAATTTGGGACACACTATATATATTGCTAACCCTGTACAGCAATACATATATAGACTATAAAATTATTTAAAGAATTTTTTTTTAATTGCTGAGAATTAAATAGACAAGAAGTTTGATCACATAAAATGATAGCTTCTAAACATTATTCAAACATTGAGAGGACTTTCTTGATATATCCAGCCCTTAATACTTTAGACCATCCTCTTCGATTCCAGCATCTTAACATCATTAAATATTTTGACTTAATAAAAAAAAAATGAAACAATTTTAAAAAAGTTGTTTTCCTACCATTTTGTACGTCAACAGTTTTTTTTATTTATTTATTTATCGTCGAGAAATAGTAAAAACTTCTTACAGGAAGTATAAAAAATCACAGAAGTATTAATTTCTACTGAGTTGTTGTATTTTTGACTTCATGTTTTCTTTTTTACTACTTTCAATGAGTAAAACTGACGTCAGGTGTATTTAAATTGGATTATATCATGCACTTTATTTCATTTCAGTAATTTTGCAGTAGTTGAATTATCTTAGTATTTTATTATTTCTTGTGTTTGAATTATATTCTATTTGTATTTTTATTTCCGTAATATATATTTATAATTCAGCATTTCATTTAGAAGGAAAAAACAGCATACAAGGAAATTTTTTTCTGTTCAAGTTCTTTTTCTCTCTCTTTGGATAAATCACGTATTTGTATATCCAAATTATCTCTGTATTGATAAACACATTGGTAAAATCCAAATTTTCATGAAATGTGAAAAACACTAGATGAAGAAAGTATAAATGAGTAATATTGCGAAGTAGCATGGATTAGAGTCTCTTTGTGAGTCCAATTTTGGGAATTATTTGAATAATCCGGGGGTATCTAATATCCTGGTTAAATCATTTTTTTATTTTGATAATACGTGTTACGTGTCTTAGATTACTCGTTTTTTATAAATAAATACATGCATTTTGTTTTCAAAACGTGTCAATATTGTATTATCAGAATAAGATATTTACAATAACCAAACTTTCAAAATTCTAATTACCATGTTGTATCATGACAATGTTAAATAGTTTGTACAAATAGTACAGGAAGATGCATGGTATTCTGTAAACAAAAAGAAGATGTTTTTGCTTTTAAATTATATTTGATTATTAATAGATTCTGTCTAATAGCTATGTATGTTGTAAAATGTTGTTAAACTTTAAATTGTCATTAATTTCCTGTAAAGTACAACTTAATAAATCTTATACATTTGAAGCGAAACTCGTTGTTGCTTGTATTTGATGCTATAATAACATATACAAGTTTATGCAGGCTATTTTATGCTATAAATAGCAAAATATGCAGTTAAACTATTAATTATTTTGTAAGAAGGAAATGAGCTACAAAATATGTTTTATATAGTCTAGAATATTGCATTTTTTTATCCGTATCTCAGCCCATTAATATATTGACATTCACAAGCTGAACAATTCAAGATTTTTTTTTCAAAATGTAGAAGGACTATATTAGTTATACATTATGAATCACTGACAAAGGGCAATCGATTTTTACTGACATTTCATTAATCAGAAAATGGAATTTTAAACAAAATTTCAAAAACATCAAACGGGATTTAAATTAATATTTTTTCCCTTAGAGAATAATAAGAAATGATAAAAATAGTTTCCTTTCATTTATTTCTGAGAATAACAGGTATTTTTTTAACTATCCTAAGGAGAGAAAAAATTAAATGTATTTTAAATCTTCTTTCGCTGCTATTATCTCGCAAAGTGAACAATACAAAATTTTTAAGGCAAGTAATAAAGCATTTTATTCATTCTTGGCATCAAATAAACTAACGGACAGGAAATCGCTACAGAAGTATCTCTTCTAAGACAAAACAAAACAAAAATGAAAGGAATAAAAGGAATGAAAGGCCATGAAGAAAAAAAGAAACATCTCTCTAACATGGGACCTACAATTACCTATCACGAGTACGGGAGACAAGCCTCAACCTTTTCCATTGATTGCACTTTTTCGATACTAAGAGCAACGACAGGCTTGAGTAAAATGACGGCGAGAAAAAAGGACTCTAACACCAAATAACCCCTAAAAAGAGGGAAACAAAAATCACAAACTCAACCTCATTGACTCATTTTTTGTCCTCTGCCTCTTCTATTTGATTCTTTTTCTTCTTTCTTTTTTTCGGAGACTTTTTTCATCACCTCGGCGTTCTAGACCCTTTTTATTTCGTTCTATTCCTTCCTTTGACCACCTTCCGATGAGCATTTACGCATCTTTGGTTCAGCCCAAGTAATCGTCTTGAATTCTGGTGGTCCCTAAAAGTAAAGAGGATTGCAACGGACTGCCCAGGCTACTTGAACAGCCTCCGTTTGTCTGTCCAGTGGCCACTGACCGGAAAATCCGGACTTTTGCCTTTAGCTCTGTCTTTCCACTTTTGCTGTTTGCTCTGACCTTCATTCAATATACCTGCGGGGATTACAAGAAAAGAGGAAAGTCCCATATGCAGAAGCAGCTTAAAAGAGCAATGGTAAGGAGCTCTATTGTGGGCATAAAAAGGTTATTCTGAGGGAGAAGAAAGACTCTAGAATAAACGAGATTAGTTTGGCTAAAAGGCATTTAGCGTAACATTCACATAAAAAGCAACTTTCACTCTTTTGAGGTGAGAAATGATATTTGTTATTCAAATTTACTGAACAAAGTTCTCATTTCACGGAAGCAAACTTCATGAAGAAATCTTCATAATGAACATTTTTAATATAAATTTTGTGGAGTATGGTAAATATGGGATGACTGGCAGCCCCATATTTTCTACGGAGAAAGTGTTAGCAAATATATAGTTTTATTATGAATTTACTCCAGTATATAACTTGTGTCTGTCTATCCTATACATCATCTTTCTTATCCTATAATTTTGGTAAAATCATTTTTAAATAATGCTTTTCAAAAGGAATTGTGAGGTTTCAAACATTTTCTTCAAAACATGAAATTTCACCTTTAGTTTGTTTTAAGTTAATAAAGATTAAAAATCGTCGCTTTTCTACTTTATATTTTCCAAATATAATATGAAAAAAACTTGTATAATTTAAAAATTGTATGAAAAATTATTAAAAAAGCTACTATTATTTTTTTTCTTCAAAAAAGTAATTTAATTAGTTCCACTAAATACTGATGCATGTATATTTTTATTATTTTAGCAAATGAAAATATTAAAAAATTCTTTTAATTGTTACAGTGAATTAAACACATTAATGCTAAAAAATTAAAATTATTCCGAGAATCGAACTTGAGAAAAATAAAAATTGTAACGAAGGAAGTCGGTGATTGTGGCCGTTGAGCCACCAATCTGCACTGCGGTCTAAATTTCTTAATAGCATGAACCGAATTTCAAATGAGATGGAAATCTGATTCTAAATACACGATGTTAAACTCGCAGATGAATTCTGCGCATGACCGGGGTATCAGAACTGTTGTCAAATAAAAATTAATTACAAAATTAAGTTTCATTTGTCAACAGTTTGATATATAATTTTAAAATAAGCATACTGACTTAAGAATATTCAATATAATTGAGTATTCCAGAAATTTATATTACATTTGATATGTTTTATTTAGTTGAATTTTCCTAATAGCGTCTACAAAAATATTACATTTTTGAAATGATAACGAACACTATCTTTGTTTTTTATTCCAATCATGACTTTAATATAAATTTTGAAAAAGTTACAATTTGGTTTTATTTTTTTCATACAATTTGACTATTTAAATTTGAACCAAGCATTAAAAAAGTTATTATATGGAAAATTCTAATAATTGGACATTTTTAAAGAATTTATATATATATATATTTTTTCCAGAAATTTTGTTGATTTTTTTTTTCCAGATTGTTTTGTTTTCAAATTTAAAACATCATATAATTCGTTCACCAGTTGCATATTGACACACACTTATTCCACGCTAATTTTTTAACTTTTTGAAATATATGGATGCTTAGATGAAAAAATCTAATATTAAATGTTTTAATTTGAAAAGAGCGTAAGGAAAGATAATTTATTCATTATAATTATATATTTATATGATTAAATTTTTATTTCAAAATCTTGTCAAATAACAAAACGGAGCTTTCAATAATTTTGCACTCAGTATTATTTGCTCAACAAGTAGAAACATTAATATTCAGGGCAAATCATAAATATCAATTATTCCATTGCTATTTTACGTAATACATTTATTTTAAATATAATCATTCATTCATTTTTTTTCTGCAAATAAGGGAGCCCTTTTCCAGCCTAAATAAATGAATGCTTGGAATTCGTTAAGCAAAGTTATGCCTGAACCAGTGTTTTAAATTCTACTATATAAGAATAAATTATAGAGATTTTTAAGAAAAATTCACTGTACAATCTTAAACCAAAAGTAATTATTTTCAATAACACGTCTTGCGTTCTTAACTCTTAATCTTATCTATTGTAGAATATTTGTTTTAAAATAACTGTAAAAGAAAGAAATTAAATCTGAAGTGATGCATAAGAATATGATGTTGAATAATCTGAACTAACCAACACATCTAAATAATAACTTTGTAGATTTCTTTTAGAGAAATATTAAACCTAATCTCTCTCTCTCTGAATATATATATATTTAAAAAAAGTTTCATATTTATTCCGTAAAGACACTAATAATGTTTTCTGTTTAAAACAAATTTTATTTCACAATAGTAAAAAGAGATAATAAGAAATAATATATTTAATCTAAATCACTAAACAGGAATTTTTTTATTTATATTTAATTACAGCTGAAAATAATACAGAGGAAAACTCCTTTCTAAATATTTTGAAACAAACGGCATAATTATCTTCATACAAAAGCACAATAGACTTAAAATTTTTATATAATAACCTTCGTACTTATATGATTCTTTTTATATCACTTAATTGTATTATCTATTCCACTTTCTAAATAGAGCTTCGAATTATCTGTAAAGAAAACAAATTTATCTTTAACAACTTTCCAATTTCATTCAGCATAAAGGTCAAAATATATTATTAAACAATTTCTAAGAACTAGCCGTGAAAGAGGAAAAAAAAGTTAAGATAGAAGAAAATCGAGGATTTTTTTAATTATTATTTATTGATTTTCTTTGCTGTTTTAGCTTATACATAGGTGCTTTTAAATAATTTAGTTACACTACATTAACTTCAGTGGGGTGTTGACGATAATTTAAATTCATGTTTCTAGGAAATGGAGAAAAAAAAGAGGTAAACAATTTCGAAAATATTCTTCATTCCAGAAAAAAAAACCAGAAAAATTCCAGGGTAAAAAATTCTGAGCTTACTAAGGATACATCCTTTCGAAAGCCTATAGAAAAATGTATCCCATAAAAAATTCTGTTTGCATAAAAGGCACTGCCTGTTTCCTTTTACTGAATATCTTAAGTGCTTAAGACTTTTTCAGGACTAAAAGTAACGACAAATCTCAAAGTCGGAAACTTCTTTCCAAAACTCGAAGTAAACTGAAACTAATAACGAAGAGCACTATTGGCTTAAGTCAATAATTTGTTAGCATTCTGCTCGGGATGTTGGACATAGAACGCGTTCTCCTGAATATTTAAAAACGTTTTTTTATTGCCCAGACAAGTAGATTTTGTTGTTTTTGAGTGGCAACAAAGCAAATTGCGCCCTTTTTTCTGCTCGGTGTAATTTTTTTAAAAAAATTAGCATTCTACAGATCTAAAACAAGTGCATTAAATAATTCATTTCTTTGATTGTTATAACACTGTTTGGAATGCTGAACACTCAATATACTAATTTCAATATCAGAAAATGTCTTTTTTCTTTAAAGTCTGGAAGACTGCTGTTTTTAGTTAAAAGAATATTTTATATTTGGTATAAAATAACAAACCATAAATTCTTAAAAAATAATGGAAATTATTATTTTTTTTTTAATTGTTTGCAGGCAAGAATTTCTTGACATTTTAAACGTATATAATTTCAAATATCATTTATAATACAAATCATTTACTTTTCTTTTCATTATATATTTAAAACTGCCATTTTAAAAAAAAACTATTGAGGGCGCCTTATAACTATATATTACATGATACGATACATTCAGAACCATTATGCTTTGCAAATCTACATTAACAAGTGGTTTTTTACGTTTTTTTTTTCTTTTTCTTTTATCTCAATTAATAACAGAAAAGTGAAAATTAAAAAAAAAACTTTAATTTTGGAAGTCAATATTTAGTGAAGGTCTTCGAATATAATTTTGTCAATAGAATTCAATTAAATTACAATTTTTTGACTTATTAATTTCCAATTATATAATAATAAAAAACCCGATAATAGCATTTTCCAACGCGAGAAATTTTAATTTCATAATAATAATCTAAGACTACAGGATCAAAATTCAGCAATTCCTCCATATTTGCATAAGGGAAACATAAAAAAATGGTTCATAATAAATATAAAATTGGATAAATAAAAATATTAATTTTCATCATTTCCATATAAAATGATGAAGAATTTTGTTGAATTCGAAGTAGAACAAACACTAATTGGTAAATTACAACAGATAATTATCAGATTTAAAAACTAAATGAATATACGATCATTGATGCATATTTATAATATTAATATTTTCGAAACCTTTATTGAAGTATTTGAAACAATTATTCTAGATAAAATAGCAGCTGCAATTCAAACAAATAAGTTGAGATTGGATGAAGAAATAGTAGTTTTATTTCATTTTTCAAACCTTATTTTAATATGTGGCTTGTTCAGATCAGTAAAGAGGAATTCCAGGTTTATAATATATCTTTATTTAGAGATACTTTTAACATCCAATTCGGGTGGAAACATGAATCAAGTAAAGAAGTAAATTTATCTTTATAATAGTGTATCATGTTTTTTTTCTGGATATTTTTTTCTGTTAACAAATTTTAACTATAGAAAATTATTTTATCAGAAAATTGAGGATGGGGATGATAATTACAGCAAGTAATAGATGTTTGATACTACAAAAAATTAAAGAACTTTAGTTGTAATCGGTGCTTAAACTGAAATAGTAAGTAAAAAAGCCATGTTTCTTTATTTTATAATATACTTTAAATAATACCTGTTTGTCACATATTTCATATCAGTATTTTTTAATAATACATTTTAAAGCTCTTCTGACAATATTATTTGAGTCATTTTAATATCATAAACACGCAATGATCGAATTAAAGGCCATGCCTTTATCAAGAATATTGCAACGAATTTAAAAATATAGTTAAAATATGATGACAACGTGTATTGGAATCAAAAGATTGGCGAATAATATCGAAAAAGAATGTCGACAAGCTCCCAAATGCACACATTCTGGATCATGTTATTTCTATCTGTTTTCTATGCTCTTTTCTAATTTCAAAATTATAAACAACAGTAACAATTCCAAAGAGATGATAACGCTTACTGATGAACTTTAATCTTTAGTTTTAAAATGATAATCAGTTAAGACGATAAAATTTCATTATTTTTATCATCGATGCTCTTTTCCAGAATTTGCTTTTTTTAATTTATAGATTTTAATGCGATTAACTTTTTTTCATTTTTGTTTTATAAACAAGGATGAATTGGGTGTCCTGAATTTTGAAAAATAAGAGCTTTAGATAACAAATCAATAAATTTATAAAAAACTGGTAGTAAAAATAATAAGGTATAACAGGATTAATATTTTTTTTAAAAAAAAAGGTTGTTCATAACAATTTGTTTTATGCTTGATTTCAAGTATAAAATATTTGGTGTTAGAATACTTATAACGATGCTTCAAGCGATTTCATTATCTAAAAACAATGCAAATTTCTATTGCATTTAATGATATATTTAATAAATAGCTATGATTTGGTAAAAATAATGCACAATTTGTCCAAAAATGGAATAAGAATCCAACGAATAACTAAATTTCTGAATGAGGCAGTCCATTTTATTTAACTTTATAGCATACTTGAAAAAAAATCTTTTTATTCACAGATGAATAGAAGCCAATATCGATTATAAATACATTTTATTATTAATATTTATATTTATATTACATTTTATTATTAATATTAATATTTATTTTACATTTTATTATTTATATTTATATTTATATTACATTTTATTAGTAATATTTACGAGATTATAAATATCAAATTTAAAAAAATGTTGAGCTGAATTTTTAATTTTTGCTAAATTATTCTGAAATAATATATATTCTATTTGAATGCAGTAAATTTCAGAAAAATTGGTAAAATAGATTTCACATAATTGTTCTTCTTAACTTTTATTCTTTGAAGTTAAACTATATAATTTTATACTAGAGCTATGATAATGATTACAATCTCATAGCTTTTATAGCAATTATACACTGATGAAAAGTTAGTATGAATCCTTTTTAATATGTGTAATATGTTGGAAATTGCAATAAATGCTAGATAAAAATATAATAAATTGCAAGGTTCATAATTTATGAAGTAAAAGATAGAAAATTTGAACTGCTTAACATCATATAGTTTAAATACCAAAAAAAAAAATCCCGTTATTGTCAAAAGATTTAATTCGATATCCTTATATACACATTTTCATTCTATTACTTATTAAAAAACACGGATGGAAAAAAATCCCAACACCAAGAAATAACTATTGCAGAGTAATGAAATTTTAGGAATACATTTTTCTAGGTAACATATTTAATTGATTAAAGTTTCACGATCACATGTAGAGCCATTGGCGAGAAGAGCCATTTCAAATGTGAAATGTTGGTACATTAGTAACCGGTTTAACCGCCAGAATTTTGAATGCATGCATGCAAACGTGCATGCATTGTGTCGTACAGGTGTCGGATATCAGTTTGTGGGATGGAGTTCCATGCCTGTTCTACTTGGGTGGTCAATGCCGGGACGGTTAATGCTGGTTGTGGATGACGCTGGAGTTGTCGTCCAATGATGTCCCATACGTGCTCGATTGGAGAAAGATCTGGTGATCTAGCAGGCCAAGACAACATGTCGACACTCTGTAGAGCATGTTGGGTTACAACAGCGCTATGAGGGCGAGCGTTATCCTGTTGGAAAACACCCCCTTGAATGCTGTTCATGAATGGCAGCACAACAGGTTATATCACTAGACTGACGTACAAATTTGCAGTCAGGGTGCGTGGGAAAACCACGAGAGTGCTCCTGCTGCCATACGAAATTGCTTCCCAAACCATAGCTATAGGAGAAGGCCCTGTATGTTTAGGCCGCAGACAGGTCACTAACAGGTGTTCACCTGGCCTCCTTCTAACCAACAAATGGCTATCACAGCGACCAAGGCAGAACCGGCTTTTATTAGAAAACACAACAGATCTCCACTCCGTCCTCCAATGAGCTCTAGCTTGACACCACTCACGTCGCAAACGGCAGTGGTTTGGAGTCAGTGGAATGCACTGTGCAGGGCGTCTGGCTCGGAGCTGTCCTTGAAGTAACCGATTTGTAACAGTTCGTTGTGTCACTGTGGTGCCAACTACAGCTCGAATTTTAGCTGCAGACGCAGTACGATTAGCCACAGCCATACGCCGAATACGACGGTCTTACCTCTCAGTAGTACCACGTGGCCGTCCGGAACTTGGTCTTCTTGAGGCAGTACCTTCCCTTGACTACTGCCGCAAATACTCATGCACAGTGGATACATTCCTGCCAAGTCTTTCAGTAATAACGCCGAAAGAAAACCCACCTTCTCGTAGCCCTACAACACGACCTCGTTCAAACTCAGTGAGCTGTTGATAATGGCTTCTTCGTCTCCTCAGAGGCATCCTTGACTAACATTAACCTACTACGTCAAATCTCAACTGTAAATAACGATCACCAACCTTACAGCGCTTATTTAAAGCAAACCTCATTTGCATGTTCATAGTGTCGCTACTAGCGCCACACTTACGCGCGTAGCTCGAAATTTGAATCGACGCCATCTTTCAGATGTGTAAACACGCCTACCAAATTTCGTTTATCTAGCACAGCTCCTTCCTAGTGTTGGGATTTTTTTCCATCAGTGTATATCGAAATATTTGGTTATTGAAATAGAAAATATCAATTTAATTCATTATATATTTATGCTTATGTGTATATTTGAATTCAAAGCAAGTGCAATCCTTGTAATAAAGCACGAAATTCGTTTTTAAGAATAATTTCCTTTTTAGGTTTAATTACAGAAATTTTGCTTTCTTTTCTTATCTAATATCGTTAATAGCAAATAAATTTCTATATTTCTATATTCTAATAATTTAAATAATCTAGAATAAATAAATGAAAAAAAGAAATTGCTGTATCTAAATATATAAAGAATAAAAATAATGTAAAACTGAAAAATATAATATGTTTTCCAAAAAATTTAAATTTTGCATGTACATATTTTTTATAAACTCCCCTCTAACTATATATATATATATATATATATATATATATTTCGGAGAAACTCACGGGAACAGCTAATAGACCTTCAAAGTCTCACGCTGGTACCTGGGTTAGCTCCAGGAATCCACCGAATTCCGCGGGGGAAATCTTCTCTCGAACGCTCGGATTTCATCGATCTCTCGTCTCGACCTCTTCACCACAAAACACTGCTTCTATTCTCTGTCTCAAAAAACCTAGCATTTTCTCTCTTCCTTCAACTCCACCTCTCATCCACATTGGAACATTTGAGCTGCCGATTCTTCAATAGTGGTTCAGCAAAAACTTCACTGGCCTACAATTGACCGCAGGAATGTTCGAGGTCCACAATGGTATAACAATGCAGGCTCTACACATCTGTGTCGCAGACACGATTAGTGCCCGGGTGGTCACTTATCTGGACTCGCTCTAAAGGGCCAGATGTCCGTTCTTAGAAGGAGGGTTCTCCACCTGCCCATCTGTAAGCAATTACACTGCCATAAAAATTCGCCATTGAATAGACTAGTCTGGAAATGGCAATTATGGAGCTTATGAAAAAGAAATCACAATGGTCAGGCAGGGGAATATATATATAATCGGATGTGATTATTTTCCTTTATCAATGATAGTTTACTGATTTACAAGTTTTACATTTTGTACTTTTCATCCTTCATAAATTTAACGATCTACATTTTATTTACGCAATTACACTCTCTGACCAATATGTCTGCATGTTACTTGAGGGATCCTATTGTATTCTGTCTACTTCTGATGGTATTGGATTTTATGCCGTAATTTTAATGCTTGGAATGTCGAGCGATGGATCATTTTTATTGTTTCAAAGCGGCTAAAATAATTTTAAATAATTTAAAGAAATTTCGAATAATTTTTTAAAGAATTAAAATATTTTATGACTATTATTGTTGTTTAATTTTTTAGTTTTGTAAACTTTTCTTATTATGATTAAAATTGCTTTTTCTTTCTGGCATTTAAGCTACAAAATTTGAAATATTTCTGTTAACATTATTTATTGCCCCTTATACATTTATTGAGTGATTGATGAGTTTTTTTTTTTTTTTTTTTTGTATTTTCTCCCCATTATTTTGCTATTTTAATATTTTTTATAATAGGTTTTATATAAATGGGCAACCAGTTCCAGAGGGGTGGATTCAATAGCCAAATTACTTATTTTCAATCTGAGATCCAAAGTTTTGTAGAATCATTTTCTTTCATCATCTGCTAACTTGTTTTCTTAAATGTTATTACTTCATTACCAAATGCTGGATTTTGATCTATTACCCAATTCAGAAAGGAAACGGAAATATTTACATAGTCCATTGCAGCCCATCATTTTAACTTAACAGCCAACTTAACGTTTTATAATTCTTATAAAATTGGCGCTTTAATTTTCGATATTATTTGTTAATGAGAGAAGATAAACTAGAATTTTATAAAAGCACTGAATATGTTGCTGTAAGAAGCAAAACTGTTGTCAATATACATTACGATAAGTTTAAAATATTTTTATTGGAATCAATAAATAGTATTTGCTGTGATGTACCATGAACAACTGAGAAAATAAATAATTTTGAGTAAAATGATATCTATGTAGTCTAATTGAGAAAAGTATATGATCTAATTTTCTTTTATGATCTTTCTTAAGTATTTCTTTGATGATCTTTCTTTTATTTCTGTATAAATATTTTTCGTTTCCGTACTAAATAAACTTATATTACTTCAAAATTGTAATCATACTTCTTTAATTCTGAAATTGTATTCAATATTTAATATTATCGTTTGGCTCTGAAATTAATCTTGGTTTTTTAGAACAAATATTTAATACAGTTATTTCAAGAAATACGTAGGGATATTTTTTAATTAATGAAAATGTATGAGCAATAGAAAAAATAATTTATATCGCAATTCTAACAACTTATCTGATTCACTAAACAGTATCTGACACTGCATAAACTTAAAATTATATTTTATTGATGCTATCGAAATCATCTAAAATAATGAGTCAATTAATTTCACCCAAATTAAAGAATAATACAATTTTATCCATATTATTAAATAATTTCATTTATATTATTTACTTAACTGATGTTCTATCACATGATACAGCATGAATTTATATTCTATGTAACCAGTACCCATATTCTATGGGTTTATATGACACAGAGAATAAATTAAATATATCCGCTAATTATTAAACACAAACAATTTTGTGATGGTAAATATGGAGATAAAATACCCAAATATTAAAAAAACCCCATCTAGATAGTCAATTTTAATAATAACATGCATTATCTACTTTAATCTTACTTTCTATATCTTTAAAAAGATACCTTTAAAAGTGTAACGATAAGTTATTTCATGTCTTTTGTGAAACATTAAATAAATTTAAATTCATGAATTGTTTTTTAAAATTTCCGATGAAATTATTTCAATACTGTTATTCAAACTTACTTCTATTAATATTTAGTTATAATTTTATTTAAAAAGTTATTTTCTTAAATTAAATAAATCAAAGGAAGGGTACAAATTTTGATAATGTAAAGAAAACCCAAAAGTAAAAATTTACTAATTTTATATTCCATAATACTTTTCACAGAGAAAAGATTACATTTTTCCACTTATATTATGGTATGTTAGTTTATATCATGTTCATCATTGCATCATATTTTAGTTTAGATTTAGTTTAGTTTCAATAGTAAAGTTAGATAATTTATAAACAAAGAATTTATGTAATTATTATTTAAAATGTATGAATATTTAGATTTTTTTCAACTTATAGGAATATTTGAAAAAGAAAAGAAATTGGATTTATTTCAATAATGCATTTCAAATAAAATTACTAGCATTTAATACTGCTTCTATCCTAATCTAATGAAAGAATATTCGATTTTACTTCTCACTATATTTTAAAACATTTTTGGTACTTTTCTATCTTAACGAGTTTTATAAAGCAATTTAGCTACAGATATAAGCTATTTAGAAAGACAACCTACCCGATTTTAAACACTTTAAATTTAGTTTGCTTCGTTTCAATAAAATTGTCTGAGAACACATTTAAATTTGCTCTCAGGTGGAAGCTATATTTTCTACCCTATTAGACTTTACTTAAAATAATTTTCTATTTTGAACAAAAGATAGTTGCTGAGCGCAGTCTTTTGAATTCATCACTTGATGTTTTTTCCTAAAGGGAAATGTTTTCATCTTGTAACAACCTCATTAATTTAAAATTTCTTCATTAGCTTAAAAGTACCTCGCAAAATAAAATTAAAAGGAAACTTTCGGTATTTTCTGCTTTTTAGATACCATCAAAAGTAAAGAATTAAGTACCTTCTTTCTCTAAAGAAATAATCACTCAGTGTCAAATTTAATTAACTTGAGGAACTAAATTAGTCTGTACGTTGTTTACTTCTTCTGTCTCTGCTTTTAATTTCACTGATTTTAAAATTTTACTCTTCATTTAATTACATAGAACGTTTGAATATAGCAGGTTTTATTTGTAATTAAAATCAATTGTGTGATTGGAGTATCAGCTCATTTGATAAAAATTGCTTTCTAAGTTTTGCCCTATGAAATAGCATTAATAATGAAGTTATAATTACTTGCTAATAAGAATGAAAGAGTAGCATTTTTCTGTGGAAAATATTAATTATCTACACTGTTAAGTATATATTATACAGCAATTAAATATACATCAAATCTATTCTTTATAATACCCTGATACAATAATTTAATAAAAGTCAAATTATAAAAATCTGGACATTCTTATAATTCTGAAGACTCTTGATTCATAGATTAAACTTAAATGCTTTGCGATTTACACAGCCAAAAAAAAGTAGAAGGACACTAGATTTCTCATTTTTACTGCAATTATTGTATAAAAAATATTTTTAGATCATTTTTCGAAACAATATTATTATCATTACCATGATATTAAAAAATAAATTTTAAAAGACAACAAAAATGGTTTCTGTCATTTACAACCATATTATGAAAGTAGGACAGTTACGGAAAAAACAAAATAAAAGCAGTTTTAGTCAGGAATATTCTTTCCATTACTTGTTATGACTTTGAATATTCTGTTAGGAAGATAATCATATCAAAATTATATTTCTGTTTGACAAAATTTATCCCATCAGGTATTTGATACCAGAAAGTGGTTCAGCTCAGAAAGTGATTTAAAATGCTTCCATCAGTGTATATTTGACAAACAGGTATCGTACATATATTTTCTACTGTATTCAGATTAGAGACCATGGTAAAACCTGCACATTAATTTAGTAGGTGCCTTATTTTTTTACCCACTGTGAATCATATAGTTCTGTATTTCCAATTATAAACAGTTTTGCTATTTCATTTTCTATGTTTCCTACATTTTCATTCATGAAAATAGATAAAATATTTGTAAACTTACATAAGTATCTACTAGCCAGGATAAAAATATAAAAGAATATTTACAGAGCACAACTGTCCTTCTTCTATTTTTAGGCAATGTTATGCAATTTAGAGCTTTTATACGATTCGTAATTAGTGATCTCAAGAAAAAATATAAATTCATTTTTATGGCTTTAATTTGGATTAAAATAGTTCTATGATTTTTCTAAGCATGCATAGGTATCTGTAATGTCCATACATCTTTACTAAATTGAGAAAAAATTAATGCAAGAGGAAGATTAATCTTATTGAAAGTTCAAAACATTAAATAAATTAAATTTTAAAGTTACATTTACAACTTCACTCATTAAATTAAAGAAAGAAATGAATAAGAAAAGTAAGAAGTCATATTTAAATGCTAGGTCATTGTTACAATGATATACTGATTTTGCATCAAATATATCTAGTCTCGGTTATTCCATTTATATCAACACTGTTTAAGTTGTTTATATCAACACTGTATCAAAATTAGAATTATAAATAATATTAGAAAGAAAATGCATTTTTCAAATGTGATTGATATATTATATAGCAGATCCCAAAACTAAACTATGATATAAATAGAAAAAATAAGTATTAATGTTAGTTAATAGCTGAAAGAATTTTCATCAGATAACTCTAAATAAATATATATAAGAATTATTTTGAATTGTTTTATAATATATCATTCAATTTACTAATTATGTGAAAGTAAAGTCGAGGTAATAGGCGTTGTACTTAGCGGTTGTAAATCCTACACAGTTTTGCATAATTAAGTGAATGTCATTTAATTAAAGATAAGAATTCTTATATATTTGTCTACGGTAATGTTTATTTGAATGTACGCGGTTTATATAAAATCTCTGGTAAGAAAGCTAATGCTAAGAATTCTTGGTTTTAAAATTTCCGAGCGAAAAAGGTATAAAATCATTATTACTGTATTAAAAATGTATAAACTCGTTATTATTGCATAATACGATTATTAAGTTTTAGAAATTGATCTTTAAAAGAAGTAAGTTTCTGAGAAGGGAAAGGTTTTCTTAATGAAATTGAAGGAAATTTGAACAATGGGATTACAAACATAATATATTTTGTGGAATCATTTGAATTTTCTGCAATTCATGGAAAAATCACAATTTAGCAGACTGCAAAATCAATAAAAAATGCTTATATTTTTAAGACAAATGTACTTGCACAATGAAATGAATATATAAATTTACAGCATTAGTATCCATACTGACCTTCACGAATTCTGTCCAATTAAAATAAAATTAAGATTATTTATATTAATGCCTGATTTCATTTAAAAAACATAATGCATTCTATTTCAAAAAATATATATATAAATAAGGTAAGAAATTTTTAAGTCATTAATATGTTTATAGAGCTTTATAAGGTTTCTTATATAATTAGAGTGCAATCAAATGGTTTAAATTTCGTCCTGTTTACAAACATTATTTATATATAATGTCATTCTAGATAAATCTGGTTTTAAAAAAATCAGCTATAAATAAGAGAAATACTCACAATCGGACAATGCGAAGCTTAAATATTTTGCTCATTTTTTATAAATCAAGGTTTTAAACTTTTTTTTTATAATCTTCCTATTTTTATTACATTCTTTGGCCCTTCTGGCATTTATAAGGTTTCAGTAAATGTTTAAAATATATATAACGATTGGATACAAAAAGCGAAACTGTAAGACTATAAGCATTTGATTATGTTTTCTCTTAGCTATGAATGTTAATAATACACTATGGAAACCCCAGTGATTCCTTTGTAAACCAAGTTCAGCTTATGATGAAAGATTTTCCGTAATTTGTAGATACAATTTGCAGAAATATCATGATATTCTAGTAAAATATAGCCGTAAATTAAAACCTTGTAAATGCAAGAAAATATCTTAATAATAATGAATAATAAGAAAAAAAGTTAAATTTCCAATAATTTAAGCATAAATTGAAATTATAAGAGAATAACGTGACGAACGAACAACGATAACATAAGAGAACGTATAATTGATAAAAACCATTTCGTATAAAATTTTTATCAATTCTATGGCATGAAATTTTGTATAATTTAAGAAAATTTACAGTTAACAAAATCTTTCATAGCATCATTTTTTATAAAAATTCTCACCTTTTAGTGATAGACAGCTGCTGAAACGGAGGGTTCTAGATTCAAGGTCAATTCCACAGAACTTCCTTGTCAACGGGTCTGGTGTACGTTAAACCTGTGGCGTCAAAAAAATTCTGCCATTGGCATGGAAGGAAGGTTTGGTGAGATTTATATCAGTTCAGGTATTATTCTCGTTATCTAACCACAATTCAAATTAGTACGGCTGTCCCTAAATAGTTCTGCTTTAAAACTGTATGTTAATGTAACTAAATTGAATTTATAATGATTGACATTAAAAGCCCTTTTTTAATCTTTTTAATTCCTAATATTACCTCACACTCTCCCTGTATATATCTTGTTTAAGTTTTCAATCGTTAATAAAATACTTTTGATTCGTCCACTCAAGTTCAAATACATTTTTTTAAACTTATAGTGGATGGTACTTGACGTTTTTTTTAAAATTGAATTCATTAATTAAAATTTTCCAGTAATTTCTATTTAGTCACAAATTCAGCTGCTGAATGATCCCCACGTTTATCGCCAATCTTTGAATGTTTTTTAACTTAGAAGGAATTGGATTTTTTAAAAGAATATATTACTTATTTAATAATATTATTATTTACTTCGAAAGAACAAATAACCTTAATAATTAAATATTGGTTCAATTGATATCACATGAATGATAAAACAAGACGAAATGAATCATCGTATTCCACTGTTCCGCGGAAGAGAGTTAAGTATACCGAGAAAAATAAGGCATTTCTCGGGCATCGTCTTGGGCGGAGAGTCCTACTTACATACCTAAAATCCTTCACCATCCGTCAGCTGCGGGGAACACACACCCAGCACGTCTCTTTCATCCTTTTCTCCTGGCCGGAAGATCATTTCTTCCAGATTTTCTTCCAATGAAAGATTCTAATCTATCATTTCTTTCTCGGTTGTCTCATACTTTTCATATATATTTCTTTTTATTTCACTCTTCGCCTGTTTTTGTTTTGGCATTTTTGTATGAAGGAGCCTGCTGGCTGTCTTTCTTTTTATTTTTATTTTATCAAAGGGAAAAGAGAAGTGACAAAGTTCACTTAGCTATCGTTTCGAATTTTTTTTTTCGGCGTGTGTGAAAATAATACAATTTTTTTCGAGATTTTTGAGCTATTTACGTCAAATAAATCTTTTTAGAATTCTAAAAATAGGTCATTATTAATGCATTGCTACTTTAAATCCTTTTCATACCCTAACTGAAATTTTAATGGCAAGCGCATTGAAAAAGTTCTGCATCATTTCGGATATAAAATAGCCCTGAAGTTTTCCGCACTAAAGAAAATGCATTATTTCATACAATAAAGAAAATCAAGTTATGGTTATAAAGAAATTTGCTATATAAAGCATAATAAGACTCCACTTTTTTTCAGAAAAATAAAACTATTTTAACTCTTAAATTGGGCATTCAATACTTTCCTTTTTAATGAGCGTCAAAAATACAGTTTTAGGATGATGGAAATTTTCATGATTGGAGTATATATAATCCAAAGAGCCAGGCTCGTCTACTTGGAATAAGAAATGTCAATCAAAACTGTCTAAAGCTCATGCGATGCAATCGTTAGAAGGCTGAAATTTACAATTTTTAAATACTGCGCCAATATTAAATTAGATGTTTGCAAGACTTAGAGCAATTTTTTTCACTTTAAAGGGGCATTTCTTGAGAAAAATTGGTACACTATATATCAATCAGAATATTTTCCATCATTGCCTTTAATGTTTGCCCAGTTTCTTCCAATAAACATTGCAACTGATTGTCTTAGAATTTTCTGGCCCTCCAGGCTGTTCTTTGTCATTGACATTGAACTCACTTCTCTTAAATCGTTGAAACTAAACCTAACAATCGGGATTTAAAGGAGCAGCATCACCACAAGTTTCTAAAAATGTCTGATGGGCTTCGGCAGCAGATCTCTTCAAATCAAGCAAAAAGAAAAATATATATAAATATAAGAATGTCGATAATGCAGTTTGCAGGTCATGGAAGTTTTCATGATTGGTGTCTTTATATACTGAATAACTCAACAATACTAAACGAAAAACTTTCAACGTGATAACAATAAATTATTAGTAAATTGGTAAAACCCGAAACCATCATCGTTTATATAGACATTTCAACTCACTATTTTGCTCTATTTTGAATCTGTTTCTGGTTTTAGTATACCGAAAACGAGATCTAAACATTCTAAGAGTAACGTTCCAATAATCCTATGCATCGCCAGTGCCCTGAAGGACCAAATAGTTGGCGTAAGTTTCAGAGTGCCAAGTTTTCAGGTATAGAACTTCAAGAAAAGAAACCAGACCTATTTTGTACCATTATAAATAAAATAAAAGGAGCATATATGGAACTGTATGACCAAACTTTATAGCAGAAATGCCTGCATGGAAAAACACAGAATTGTAATGAAAGTTTTAACAGTGTACTTTGGACTGTTATGCCCATAAAAAAATTTGTTGAACTGCAAACTCTTCGTTTAGGTACATATATTGCTTTTTTTAATTTACAATTCTGGGTACACTGGTTTATTATCAGTTTTTGAAAAATTAAGAGTGTCTATTTAACCAGAATAAGTGAAAGGTTTCATCAACATTGAAGATACAAGAGTAGCCGATTCAATACGATATTCTTCAGCACCTTTAAAAATGTCCAGAAAAATAAAACAGCTGGAAAAAGTAAATCGGACTAAGAAAAATTTAAGGTACGGCGGCAAATTTAAATTTTTTTCTTGGCCGGTGGCTATCCTATGGCAACCCTTAACCTTACTTTTACCCTATTGGACTACGTAATTCGTTGAATTTCATGGAAATTTTGTCCCATTTTGCGTTAAAATGTATTAATTTCTACCCTTTATAAGACCATTATCTGTTTTAAAGACTTTTTTCTTCATTAATTTTATGAATAAAAATTTTTTTGGACCACATGGTAATAGCGCCATTTTGGAGCATTCCAAGATGGAGGACGGCAAATTTTGTAGAATTCGGCAATATTTTGGCGCAATTTGGCGAGGGTTGGTACCTTAAACTTTACTTTTACCTGTAAATCTGTAAAGGAGGATATAAAGGAAGGTCCAACATATAAATCAGTAGAGTTTTAAATTTATTGAAAGATAATAATTTTGCTTTCTTTCAAAATAAAAACTTTAAAAGCATTTTCTGAAGAATTCAATTTTTGCACTTTCTGCATTAACGTAAACATAATATCTCAATATGTTCTGAATATATTGTTATGAAATTTTGTAAAATTGTTTTATACAATATTTTTAATTGCCTGAACTAAAAACTAAAATATAAATGCAGTTTAAGGCATTTTACAAGTATTCATAGACAAATTCAGCACATTTTTTTTTCAAAAAATTCATGTTTATATAATTGTTTCAGCATTATCTTAGCATACATTTCACATATTCAAAAGATTTTCATTCAAAGCATGCATATTGGTTATTCCAATGTTCTCCTAAAATATTTTTAATATCTGCTTGTAATTTTTTTGCTCTATGACTGTGGGCGTAGCTGTTAATTTTTCTGTTTTTTCACTACAATTTTCCCTTTTTTTGAAAATGTTATGAAAATATTTTTTTTATTTTTGAATATTTTTCATTATTCTGTTACATATTCAAACTAAACCTAGAATAATAACAAGCATTTGAAGCATATTTAGAAAAAAAGGCTCCGAACCCAGTCAGATACCTTAATATTTCCATAATATTCTTTATATTAAGTTTTTAATTAACTATACAATTTATTTATTATATTTTTAATTGAAAAGAAAGAGAATCATATTTAATTCAGAGAATTTATGAAAATAAATGTTGAATTAATTTTTGTCGTAATATTTAATATATTTTCAATTAATCACAGATTATAGCAAGGTTAAAATTAGATACCCTCACATTTAATTTTATTTATGGCATTTTTTAATTTAAATATTACATAAGAAAAGAGAAAATTTGGTGTTGAAATTTCTTCTCTAAGCAAATATTACTAAATATCTATTAAACAAATAAAACCAAAATTTACAGAACGAAAAAAGAGCTAAAGACATTTGGAACTAATAATGTGTATTTCTGTTTTTCGCCACATAAGAATATGCAATTTTGTGTCTACCATGGATGTCAAGAAAAAAACAAAAATATTCTTTATTGGTAGCAGGGACTTTGTCTTTTTTTTCCGTTAAAAAATCTGAAGGACTAAGAAGAGAAATTTTGTGTTTTAACAATACTTCATGAAATAAAATTAACCCTTTGCACTCGAAGTTTTTTTTCATTCGTATTACCAGCAACTCGAAGCGATTCTAGTGAAAAGATCATATTCACTTGTAAGTTTGCTATACTCATTAAAAGAAAACTCATCGTTGTATGTTATTTTTTTAAATTCTTTATGAATACAAATGTTATGATATATAAAAAAAACAAAAAATTACAAAAATTATTACATTTTGTAATCGTCCAAAGTGTGATGCGAAACATCCTATAACTAGTTTTTACGATTTGTTTTTGTTCTTATGTTAAAAACTGAAAATTTTTTGCATTGTCTCCGTAGCGGAGCCCTCGAGTTCGAAGACCAATTTTAAATGGCTCCGCTCCGGAGCCCTCGAGTGCAAAGGGTTAAAAGGAGTGCAGCAGTTTTCTAATCTCAAAGCATGACTAGCTCTTTGCCTCTTCAAAATACACACAGAAGAATAGTTCATTCATGATTGCAATAATTAGTAATCACTGTTTTAAAACAATATTATTCAAATATTCTTTTTTTCTCTAATTCATTAAATGTAAATATTATTGTCTTATTTTTTGCCTCAAACTTTTCAATATTTATATATAATACGCATTTTAATATGTTTATGTTGTATTTTAAGTGACTGTTTATGAGCTTTTCCTTATCGCTTTGCTGTAGGAGTACAATCAGCTTACTATTCTACAATTTATTCATCATTTTTCCTTGTTCTAAAATATATTAAACGTCCTCATTGCTTGCCCTTAATATCGATAATTTTTTCTTTGAAATGACCAAATGTCTAAACTGTTACATCATTCCTTTTTTTCTTTATTTTCAATGTTTTTTTATAACTTCTTTTCTCTTTATTAATATAAACAAAGTTATATTTTATTTTAAAGAACGGCTTTTTTCAACGTTAATGCATTTTTTTTTTTTACTTTCCTGTGAAATAATTCTTTTATAATACTAAAAATTAACTACAATTAGTGGATTTGTTTGTGATTTTTTTTCCTAACGGAAAGATATATCAGAAATGCATTAAAATATTTAACATGAAATTGTGGTATAATTTAAGAATTAAAATATCTGTAGAAATACTTTCTACAGATATTCACTGCTTTAAATTATTAGATACGTATTACAAAACAAATTACGAAATATTTAGACCCATAGTATACTGAAAATTTTATTTAATAGCAGAACCCAATGCTCTTTTACGAATTGTATAATGTTCTCCATCAAGAACCAATTTCTTTTATTTCACTGATGTAAATTTAAAATTGCCAGAAAATTCGTGTAAGGTAAAAATTAAAGCGTGGCTAAATATGTGTCTAAAATGTAACGTAATATGCACAGATTTATAATATATTATATGTTTTAATTGCCTATTTAATTAAAGTTTGACCATTGAATATTGGTTATATTTCTAATAATATTTTTAGAAAAGCACAAAAGTGGAGAACTGGTTCAAATTTCAGAAGAAAAAAGAGACTGAACTTATAGAAATTTACAAATTTACGCAATATGAAATGACCTCAGAAAATATGCTTTAAAAAATACATTATTCCATCCGGAATAAAATAATTGTCGGGAAAAATAAATTTAATTTATCCCCTATGATTATTTCACCACTATAATTAAGCCATTCATAAAGTCATACTAGAGTATCATATATTTACTTTAAATGTAAGTGATAAATTTGATTTAGCAACGCTTAAAATGATTTTAGCATTAATTAGATTTCAAAATTACTCACTCCTTTAACACAGAAAAATGAACTATTAATCTTTTTCAGACCTTTGAAAGTATAAATCTGTCATATTCAATGAATGAAGATAAAACTTCCTGTCCCGTTGGCATCAGTATTTATAGATGCTGATAGAAGAGTGGAAATCACTTTCAAGTTGATAAAAATGAGTGGAAATTACTTTTTAAGTTGTTAAAAAATTGCCTCATTCTCTACATGTTGTATCTACGATTTCCACTTGCTATCCAATCCAATTTATTCTTCACTGTAATGATCATTGTTTAGATCCAATTTAAATACCAGTTCATAATGAATACAACTGCTTTTTATTGCATGTAAAGAAAAAATGTAGTAACTGCCTAGAAATACGAATAATCGAAAATGCGAGAACTTGATGAATTTCCAAATATTTGATTCTTTTTTTAATTTAAAAAATAGGATTAATACATTTTTTTATCTCTTATTATGATAATTTTAAAATGTTTTGAGAAAAACAAATGTAATTTATCACATATTCATAACCTCAAATTTCTAGATTCTGAAAGAAACCTTTATAAAATAAGTAAATCCAATACAAAATAAACCAATGTTGTTTCAAAAACATCGACATTCAAATAATTATTATTAATACACAATAAAATTATTTAAAACTTTCATCAACTTTTTTACTGTTTATCAGTCTGTATTTTGGCAGCATAACTGAAAAATACAATAGCCAGGATAAATAAAATTCGGCATGTGGTCGAGTTTTATTTATCCACTAATTTTTTTTCATTATCCGGCATTCAATTTTTGTGGCAAATTCCGTTACAATCAATCAAAAAAGGTATCCAAATGCATAATAGTTTTTTTTTCTGATTCTATACTAATACTATAATACTCGGTATTGAAAATAAGAATCTGAGCAGTAGTAAATTGCACAGCCTTACTCAAGGCGCACGATTTTTACGAAATAGGTGGATAAATTATTATTTAGAGGTCAAACGAAAAAATATCAAAAAGATTAGTTCTACTTGTTGAGATACTTCTATATTTCTGAATGAACTGGTAATCGGATGCGATTTGAAATAATGCATTGAAGTATCTGTAAAATGAAACACATTTGGAAGAAAGATTTTAGTAGAAAAACTTTCTTTTATTAACCAATTAAAACATTTGTGCTACATTAAATAGTCAATAGTTCACACTAGGACAAATATTTTGGTATCAAATTGTAGGTTACAAAACAGAAAAAGATTAATTTTGGATGATTTTTTAAAAAAAGGCATGAATGTTGCAAGATTACACTAAATACAGAAACAGTATATTTAAATGTTAACGAACTCTATCAAGTAAAATGTCTGTAATTACTAAAACATATTCAGATTTAACTGCTCGCGGTGCTACTGTAAAATCCTTGAAGAAAAGTTTTGATTCTAAGATAACAACTCATGACTCTAAAACATGATTTATTTTGTCCAACTATATCCACCAAGAAGATGTAAATGGCAATTTTAACATAGTAAGAGAATTTCGAAAGCAGCACGCCGTCTCTAGTATTGCCCTGATCAGTTGACGTTTTATCGATAGTTATGCGATATGGTAAAAGACAACTTGCAGCAAATTGATTGGTATAGGATAAACATGCAAGGCATCGTGACAATTGACTTTTGATATATGCTACATTTAAAGAAAAAAAAATGATATCAGGGCGCAGCGTATTAGTGGGCGCAGTTAGGCTATGAATCATAAAAGGAGAAATAATATATGTTATCAAGTGGAATTTTTCCACGATGCACTAAAAACATTGCTGGAGCTTTGAATCATACAGCTGAAAGATGAACTGATAACAAGAATTTCTCAGTTTCTCTGCTTCAGGGCAGATAACGTAAGGGAAAATCCTAACGATATTTAGGGGCCACGTTGGCCTGGTCTTAAGGTCTCGGCTTCGAAACTGGCTGCAGATTCGAAATCCGATTCTACTGAAGAGCAGCCGTGTAAGTTGGTCCGGCGCACGTTAAGTCCGTCGAGGCCAAACGTCTTCCCGTTGGTGAGATGTGGAAGCTTACAGAGGGATGGTGTTGCCAGCGCAGGTGTCGTCCTTGTCATATGACCATGGTCCAAAATTGCCATAGGATTGCTTCAAAATGAGATGTTAATATAACTATACCAAACCCAAAAATATTTATTTTGAATCGCTGTTAAGGTAACACGAAGAAGAAATAGATGTTTTCTTTCCAAGTCAATAATGACACTCCAAAATTAATTTAAAAATATCAATTTTAACCTTAAATTAAATAACTATATTAATATGAAAACGTGTTTGATGTTATAAGCTGAATTAGTAGAAAAACCATTATTTTCATTTACAATTTTTATCGTCTGCTTCTTTACAAGTTATGATTTTTTTTTCTTTCAGAATCAACCCTAATATAACAATATATGAAACTTGTTATATAGTCATTATATAAAACAAGAAATAATTTTTGCTTGATAATATTTATTAATTTTTAATGCAAATTTTTTTTTATTAAATAAGTATTTTAAAGTGAATTTTTAGTTTTATTTATCATTTATTCTTCAAGGCTGTAATTGTTTTATTGCAAATGAAATTTATTTTTCGTATCTGACTTAAGCTCATAATTTTTTATCCTGTAGAAGTAAAAAAATAGCGGGTATAAAAACAATTTATTTTTTGGATTCCATGTATTATTTTTCAGAGTCCTTACATAAAGAGAAAAGGTAAATTTTATAATCTATTTTGCCTTTTTCCATCTATAAAAAATCTTTCCAATTTCAGAAAAAAAACTATTGTTTGGAAAGCAATTTTATTAGAAACTATACATGATCTAAGGAACATACTTCACATTTTACTTTCGTTTTTCTTTCTGCATGTTAAATTTTTCAATGTACATTAATCGTTATTTTTGAAATTTTAAAACAAGAATTTTACAAGTTCTCGCAACGTAAAAAATAAATAAATTACTTTTCAAACGCAGCTACTTTTGTCCAAGAAATACGTCCATTATTTTGTAACCGTCCCCGTAAAGACAGTAAGACCAACCCATAATTTCAACAAAGTGAAGTTAGCTTCTCTAATTACTGTTCAGGAGTATTCGAAAGCCGCCATTACAGGTAGACGTCACAATGCGTAATGGCAGCCACTGGAGTATATTCCGTGCCTCTGTAGTTATAAATATAATATGCTGCCTTTCAAGAAGGTATCCTTTCATTACCTGCTCTAAGCCTAATGATTAAAAATAAGTGAGCCTGATTGTTCTTTTATTTGTTGCATATGTCATTTAAACAGAACTTTCAGGAAAGATGAACAAAAATCGTCTGGCCCTGTTGATTTTGCGAAATGAATGGAAGATATATTATCTTTAACTGCCTTCGTTTTCTTTAATGGTTTTCTTTAGGCCTATTAAAATATTTACTTTAGTTGCAGTTTTTTTATTGTTATTGATAAAGAAGTACTTTAGACGCAGAGCAAATAAAACTATGCTGTTGCAAAAAAAGCAATAGAAGTTTATTCTAAATAAGAAATAAAAATATTCTTTTAGGAATAATTTTGTGAATTTTTTATAGGGAAGCACTTCAGATAAATGGACCAATTAAGAAACAAAATTTTGAAGCATGAACTACCTTAAATAATGCATAATACAGTGAGAGATGAAAGAAAAGAAATAAAAATATATCTTCTGGTTTTAAAATTAGCTTTGCATTTCAAATAAAATGACAATTGAATTCGATGTTTTCAAATTAAAGAATCTCTTGATACCAGAAATGGAACCATTTACTTATAGATCAGTTGTTGTCGTATTTCCTTTATATCAAATTGAATTTTTTTTTTATTTTTGTCTTACTTAAATTAGAAATATTAGAAATGAAAATTCAGATGACAAATACTAATAACTAAGTGTTTTTGATTGACATTACTATAAATAAAAAAAGTAAAAGTGTTTTCTGGTTTTCAAATTATCAATGAATGAATATGAATCAAAATATGACTTTTGAGTCGTAATTTGGTTATATCAAATTAAATAATCTCATTAACCAAAAATAGAAAAGTTTTGTTTTATTTATGTTCTTATTTATGCTTTTGTTTTATATTAAGTAAATTTTTTTGTCTTATTTAATCTAGAAAATCAGTAACGAAAATGCAGACAACAAATTCTGTTAACTATGAGTCTTTGATGAAAATTACTTGAAATGAGGAGTCGAAAATCTGAAATATCAAAACTTATTGTCAATAAAATAAGCTGTCATGTTAAAACATGCATCATATAAACATTGAAATGCTTTTTCTAAATTATAAGTTTAAAAATAATTTTAGTTATTATATGCAAGATGACTGCAATTGTCAAATGGTCCTTTTCAAAAATGACAAATGAGTCCTTGGTAAGTGTTTTGAAAATTATCGATTGACTTTTTATAACTCTTGAATTTTCATATGATTTTGTATATCATTTTTAAACCCGAAAGAATAATATGTCTTATTTTATTCAATAAATTAATTTCTTTAAAAATTTGTCAATTAAAAAGTTTAAAGATTCTTTGGTTCTCAAAGTTTTGTATATTATTTTTTAATATATTATTAAGGAAAAATACATTCATTCAACGGAAAGAATAAAACATCTTATTTTGTTCAGTAAAATAATTAATTTCTAACTCTATCAACTTTAGATTTAAAAAAAAATTGAACTATTCGCTTGAATTTCTTCAAAATTAATTCTCACATTGTGAAGTAATTTCCTTTTTAAAAAAATTTTTAAGTGCATATTGGAATGTTTAATACATATTAATTATTTAATCAATTCAAGTGATAATCTTCATCTAATAAGTATTTTTCTGCAAAATTATAAAGAAGATATCTTCAAAGATTAATGTAAGTCTCTTGATACAATATCACTGTCAATTATCAAATAAAGCAAGATTTAATAATGAATTACGACGTCCTACAGTTCCCGATGTACATTATTCTGCCGTGTTGCACATTCCAAACTAAAATAAATACTTCAGTTGATGTTTATTGTGTTAACAGAAGTTGTTTCGAAGATGTTACAAGTTTATTCCGTCTCACGAGTACCAGTTTAAGTAAGAGTAGTCAGAGGAGAAGTGGATTCACGAAAAATATGTCTTTTAATTATGTGATCAGTAAGTTAAACTCTGCTCTTGTTTTCTGACAATCTGATTTCCAACATTACGATAATAATTTGCTAGAAATTTATTTAGGACGCTGAAATCTGAGCAACGAAAATTTTTTACGGATCTTTACAGGGGAAATTGTAATAAATTTATGTAAACTGAGTCCATTTAATATCTTATTGTAAGAAAATGTAAATTTTTGATAATAAAAACAGGTGAGATGCATTTTGGATTAATTATAAACAGTCAGATCAAAGGTTTTTATGAGAAATCATATGGAAAGATATTAGCTTTTGGGGACAAAGTAGTTCAAATTTGATTTGCATACACATTGAATTTGTACTTTATCTTAAATCAATAAAAAAAATTGATACTCTATTTGAAATGGCATATATTTTCATAAAGAGAACTTATTAGCTTAAAAAATATTTCTACGCTCAATCTTGAAAATAATTTCTAAAAGAATTGGTATATTACTTGATGATTCGTATTTTAAAAAGTGGAACCACTTTAAATGGGATCTAAAAGAAATTAAAAATGGTATTTTGTTATGAATTTATAGTAAAAATATAAATTAAGGATCAATTCTTCAGTATTCATTAATGAAACGCTTACTATCATTCTGCGGCGTATCCCAGTATATGCTCAATGGAATTGAATATCATAGAACAATGTATGGGATGCATTTGAGCGAAGCACATTAAAGCTCCTACCTGCAAGCAAAACAAAAAATCCGTGAATTAAAGCATTATTAATAATTGTTTTTTTGATAATATAGTCTAAGATAAGACATTCAGAATTTAGCAGCATATAAATAAAGATTTCAATAAAGAAATCCTTTGAGATAACTTTGCTTGCCTCTTTCTTAATCTTTATTTGCATTTAAAATTTATAGTTTCATTATCATAAAAACTTCAAAACTTTTTTCCCTTACAAAGTTTCCTTTCTTTAATTTATGGTCACTTGGATTCATAAATTAATAGCATTTTAGTTCTAAAGAATGTTGAGGATTTTTATTGATGATATTTTTTTAATTTAATTAATGAAAATGAATAATAGTCAAGCATAAAAATTGGGGAGATTAATTCCATATAATGAAATAAAATTTTGAATAGAAATTAACTGTAACAGCCGAGTAGTTAAAATAGACAAGATGTATGCATCATCAAAAATTATAAACTATAATGAGGAATTATATTTTTTTAGAAAATGAATTTTTTTAAAAATCTACTGAAAATAAACTGAAAAAAATATAAATGATAAAAATGTAAAATTATAAATTTAAAGCTTTGTATTCTTCACATTTATTTTAGAGCATCATGTACATCATGATTATTTAAAAATTTATTTAATTTTTTCGCCCTTTATTTGTATAAAAAGGAACTATAAAAAGATATTTTCGAAATGTTATATATTTATGATTGAAAAGTCTCATAGAACTTCTGCATAGCATTTTCAATGACTGTAATAAAATAGTTAATAAAAGTCATTTATTTTTACAAGAAAGCAACAAAAATACCTTTTGATAATTCTGTGTTACACATACACACGCACATATATATTCTTTATTTCGAGGAATTTGAATATAAAAATAAGTGATACATTCATTTTTTGCTTAAATGTAATATCATATAATAGCATACTTGTAATATGTGGATTGTTTTCCAGATTAGAAGTACTTTTTGAAATTTTAATTTAAAAAATAACAATTTTGGAGACCTCTCAAATTTCCTCTTTCATATAAAAACTAAAATAGATGATTTTTTTTTTTTTTTTTTTTTTTTTTGAAAAGGTTAGAATTTAAACTACAGAAAAGAGTAAGAAGAGCAGTATTAACTATGATGTAATGAAATCAATAAAAGTAAATGTATGAACTTAAATTAAAATCATAATTTTAACTCAGATATCTATTTACATAAGTTCTCATGTATTTTATACTACTCTTTTCTGTTATCACTTTATTTATCTGGCTTATGTACTCTGAAGCAATGCGGAAATTGTTTTAATTACAAAGTTCTAAAATTTTTAATTGCCAACTACAGTTTCAGTTATTATTAAAACGGCATACGCTCAAAACACATTACTTAAAATTCTTTAATTTCCTGAAATATCCTAATTGCTTTGTTCCAATTAACACGGCTCGAATTTCGCTTTTCCAACAAAAGGGAATAATAAAATGTAACAATGCCAGTCTATATAAATATACGTGTATGCAGCAATACTGATAGAATCAGGATACGAAACTTACCCACTTGCTTAATTATCCGGCTATTCCCAAGAGAGTCCCGGTTTTCCGGCCTTACTTTTTCCTGCTATGCTCCCCTCCCTACATTCTGACTATTCCGCGGAATAGACAATATCCCTAGAGTACCACTTGCCCATTGCATTTACTGTCGGTTCCTTTTGTAAAAGAACCCTAAGGCTGAGCCATTAACAACTTTCCCAGTGGACCCCTGATAGCGGGTGGATGTTTTCGCATGCAGCCAAATGGAGAACTTGCCTTTTTGACCGGTCATCGTCCAGGGTGTTTTCTCTCTCTACCATGTTAACAGGGATAAGAGTGAAAACCACAATTCTATGCACTCCGTGGAACAAAAGTTAAAAGAAAAGTGTACTTAGGCATAAGAAAAGAGTAGAGTGTCTTTATTCACTTGTCAGATGTTTATTAGAGACAATAATTTTTCGTTCATTGTTTAATATAAACAGTGCTAATTGATTGATAAAATGTTAGATTGAACTGTTAGGCGCTTATTCAAATTACAATTAGCCTTAACATCATAGGTAAGAGGAATTTCAAATGACATAAGAAAAATGATATGATGATCAGAATAGAGCTTATCATTAAAATATGATGTATATTATCAGTACAGAGTTTTGTTTTTGCCAGATATGCATCAAGTTTATCCATCCCGCCTATCATGATATAATTAGAGTGGTGATTCCGTGAAAGAAACTGGAGAGGTTATACTTTCTATGGTGGATATGATATGATATAGAGGATATGTTAAAGTTAAGAGAAATTTAAAATTTCATAAGAAAAATAATAGAGTAAGCAGAAAAATACTTATCATTAGAAGATGTTATAAATTATTAGTGTAAAATTTTCATGGAATGTCCTGCTTTTGATTTAGCTCTGTAATGTCTTGTACAGCCCACTTAATTTGATATAATTAGAGTGGAGCTATAATCTATCCTTTATGTATTTAAAACCAAGAGATAAGTTCTGGTACTATTGACTTAGTGTATTGAAATCTATATTATTGTTGAATGAAAGTTCATTCCTGGAAAGAGTTGAAATATATAAGCGCAAAATGTTAGCACGTATGCACGTGAGAATATTAATGAGAATATGTCAGAACATTGATACAATATAGTTCATTGTATTACTTTCTTATTTTTTATTTTCAAAAGATTTAGATGAGTAAGCGTATGTTTTTATCTAACATTTGAGCCTCCCTCCTGATTTCAGAGAAGAGAATCATCGAAAGCACTGACATGGTAGTTCCAAAAAAGTATGTAATTAAATAAAAAAAAAAAACTCAACTGAACTATTTTACGAGAGTTATTAAGATATGTACAAAATGGAAATAATAAAATTGGGAAGAGAAAATCTTATAGAATAAACCTTAATTTAAATTCATGTTCATGCTCATCAATTCAAATATGATTTCATAATTGGCACACAAAATTTATTGCTCGTATTTTTTTATGCACTAAACACACATAAATTTTGTAACAAATAGTAATAAATAAATATATAATATATTCTTCTTCAAAACGCATTTCTTGGTAAATTTGATTTTAAATCAATTTAAATTTGATAGTATATCGAAATAAATATGAAAAATAAAATCCCTCAAATAGAAAAAGAATATTATTAAAAAACTTTTTTTTGTATTGAAATTTAAGAAAAATTAAAAAAAATTCTTTAAGATAGTTTTAATGCATGATGTTTTAATGTTTTACTAGGTAGTTATTTAAGATTAAATAGAAATAACTTTGAATTTAAAAAAGTATCAATCACTTAATATATGGTATATATTTAATGTTTGTTAAGAAAGACAATGTAGAATTCTCTTCAAAAACAATTATTTTATCTTAAACAATTATTTTATTAATGAAATGTATTAGTACATTATATTAAAATTCCATTTTCCATTTTCGGACAATTCCCAACAGTTTTTAATGCTACAAGTGACCAGTAAAAAAGATTATAAGGATAATTAGAATGCTAACAATCCTTTAGAGAATTACAATGTTACTTCAAAACAAATAATACTGCAATGAATCCTTTTAGTGCAGAGAGAATAAATACTAATTGCTAAACTAAATTCGATATCAACGATCATTGAACTTCCAATGAGCCATACCGGTTAAAATCTTTAGACAGACTGCACATCTGTATATCGTTTAAGTACCAAATACAAATCCCTATTTATGGATTAAGAACTGTTTCAAGATGTGAAATTTTTCTTAAAGTCTTTGGATTTTGCAATAAACATGCAATAAAGATATTTTATAGTGGAGTTGTTTTCAATTCCTGTCGAGAAATAATGTGTGATAGGTCCCATAACAAATGAAACGTTTACCAGAAATAACAAATCCACCATAAAGCATCAAGCACAACCTTAAATCCACCCTAATAATTCTAATTTTGCTTCAGGTATTCGTTTCAAATTTCAGAAATTAAAAATTATTAGTTAGAGAAAAAAGTATTGATTAGAAGACTAACATGAGATGGCTTAAGTACAAAACTATTATCAAACTGAGATAAACAAGTTGATATTATGATGTGATAAATATTACAAATTGTTGCTTTATGAAAAAAAAATCGTCTTACCTTCCATTTGTGTCCTTTGCTCCCACTTTACAACTTTTTTATCGAAACTATGACATTTCTTTTAAACTGCGTAATTCATCTGAAAATAATATGTAGCTCTTTAAGCAAACTTTAAAATTTTTGATACGCGTATTAACTATTCGTAATTTGTCAAATATTCATAGTGTGATTACCTTTACAGAATTTTTTACTTTTTTAATCCTAATTTTTAGTGATACTCATAATTTTTTACTATTATTTAGTCTTTTTTGCAAAATTTGAGATTTTTCAAACGTGTTTAATCAATTCACAATTGCATTTATTGTTAATTAATTAATGTTACAGCGTTTTTCCTCAATTTAATACTGCGGATAATAATAGTAATAATTTTTTAATAATTTAATTTTTCATTTTTAATTCAAAGTATGATTTTGTTATTTTCATATAGAGAGCGCATTTTTTAATTCTAATAATTATTACACTTCAGCTATTTTTCTAAGCCTAATTTCATTTCAGAATAATTTTGTCACGTAGGATTTCGGAATAATGATACAATTTATAGTGAATCATGCCTTAAAGCTGAAATTGTGATTCCATACATACCTGATTTTACTTTCAAACACAAAATCATTTAGAATCATATCAATTATAAGCTTTCTAAAGAATAATGTATGCTTAGTGTGCTTAATTTTTTTAAATGTAAACATTCCAGTATATAAATCCGAATTGGAATTTAACATGCATAAATTTGTAACTAACCAATGTGCCTGTTATTTAGTATAGCCCAACACTGTTGATGCATTTATATCTCTATAACAATTATTTTTTTTATATGTAAGCATATTTTTTAATTTCATATAAGCGATTTCTAATGGTCTGTATACTAAACAATGGAATGTATCCTACCTATTCATTTCATAACAGAATCTTCTTTCAAATTCCTCTATTCATTAGAAAATCAAATATGGAAATGATGCTCTCAATATTTGCCTATTTATTGTTTGGAAAGTACCTGAAGCAGTTTCCGATTTCAATTTCAGTCGCTAAATATTAAAATGAAGCAATTCAAGTGAAATTGAAACTCTTATCATTTACTCGTTGTTTTATATCGAAATTTCAGAATGAATTAAATCTTGAATTTCTTTTCAACCTTTTTCAAATCAGATAAATAATTTTTGCCTCTTTAAGCATTGATTTTAAGTCATTTTCTTTCCTTTTTTGCCACGCTAGATTTTAACATGCAATATTATGTTATTTAAATATGTATCTTATTATAAATCTTATTATATTTCAATATTATAACCAATAACAAATTGATGATAGAAACGAAATACAATGTTTCTTTTTTACTTTTCTTCTTTCAATTTTTCTCTTTTCAATGTTTCCTAACATATTTGTCAATAAATAAACTTTTTTTCCTTGTGAAATAATAAACATTTAGCAAATTTTCTTTTATTTTGAATAACAAGAATAAATTTATTGAAACTTTTGTCTTTATTCTTACTAAAATCGTCGACAATATTTAACCGTGAAACAAGTTTAAAGAATAAAAACGATTACGAGCTTGTACAGTAAATAATGGAAGAAAAGTTCCATATTATCTAAATACTATTTGATTTAAGAGAATAAAAAACAAATCCTTTATCAAAAATTATCATTTTTTTACGTTTAGACGTTATATTCATTATTCTAATAAGAATCATTGAAAATTAGCAGAATAAGAAATCAAATAATATAAAAGTAAAAATTTTAAATTTTGATAAATATATTTGAATCTATTATATAAAAAAAATCATGAAATATAGTTTTTTTTTTCCTTATTTGAATAACTGTTGTATTCACGTAAAAATATTAACAAAAAAATAAATGTTTTTAAGTTATGAAAAAAAATGAGAAACCATTTCATCTCTTGAAATTTAAAAGAAAATACTATAATTTTAACGACAACGACACATTAACCAAGAGGAAACCTAAAAAGGATTGATTTTCATATTTAGTTTCTTACGAAGTATAATATTAAGTAACATTCCAGACGACCTTTACTTAACAGCTCAGAATAATATATTCGAGTTAGTTACTATCATACATATGAATATTATGCTCCTCTAATTTAATTTATTTTGTTAATTGATTAGTAAAGCTGTTTTTATCAAAATATTTGATCGTTAATAAATGTATTTCTAATAAAGAATTTTGAACAATACAATTCATTGATTAATTAATCTAATTTCTATCAAATATTTGAATCGAAATTAAATATAATAAAAAAATCATAGGCAATGTGATTATCAAAGTATATTCTTAGACCTTCTTCGTGGTAGACTCTGTGTTGGCCAAGTGGTAAGGTCTTGGCTACGCAACCTGAGGGTTTCATCTTTGAGACCTAATTCCACCAAAGAACCTTAATGTAAGCGGGTCTATTTCACATTAGATCCATCAGTCAAATATTCTTTTACTGGTGTGGTATAGAGAAGGAGTTGCCTGCTCAAGTGTCGTCCTCTTCATCTGAACTCGGCTCAAATGATGAGGAGGCCCAAAGTAGTTTTAGTGTTGTATTAAAGCGGGAAGTCAATATAATTGATACACCTTTTGAGTAAAAATAAAGCAATGCGATTTAGATATCCTTTTAATTCAAATTAAAATGATCTGGAAAATTTTTGAATAAATCATTAATAAATATATTTCTTATAAATGAATTTGGTTAAAATAATTAAAGTTCTTAATCAATTTCCTTTTAATTAAACATTTTAATTTAAATTCCATTAACACATCTTTTGTTTATTTATAAAGAATTAAGATGTATATTTAATAATAAATCTTATTAAACTGCTTTTGAAAATCTTCGTATAAATCAATAATAAGTATGTTTCTAATAAATGAATTTGGTTAAAACAAATAAAATTCTCAATTAATTTAGTTTGAATCAAACATTTTAATTTAAATTCCATGAACAATTTATTCCCACGTCTTTTGTTTAGTTATAAAGCATTGCGATGTATATTTAATAATAAATCTAATTAAACTGCTTTTGAAAATTTCCGTATAAATCAGGTTAATTTATTCGAAATCTGATTACGATAATTCAACTTTACAACTTCGTGCATCTGACTCTTTGATCACCTTATTTGAAACTTTTCCCAAATTTACTGAAGTCTATCAAAGGAAGAATGATTAAAGAGAATTTTTATCCAAATTATATGAACTTTGACCCCCCCCCCTCTTTTATTCATCAGTTTGCATTTGGTAAAACTAATTTCCTTCTCCTTGACAGGAGAACAAAAGGAAAAGAATCCATCGGACCGACCACCTTGCGAACACTTCTCCGCGACCACGTAACGACTTGGACGCGAAAGGAAGGAGTCAAGTGGAACGCCAAACAACTCGAAGCAATACAAATGATCCGAGCTATTCGCATCAGCTAGTCTCGCGGGATAATGATAATGGCTGCTGCGCATTGTTTCCATATACGAAATTGCCGGCAATGAAGCTTGAGGTGGAAGTGGTCGCTATTGGGTAATAGAATAGACCGGGAGTTCGCCATTATGAGGCCACATGCTGTGTTAAAATATCAGACGCTAACCGAATAGATATCAAACAAAAGCAACGGGTGTTCGATGTTATTTAGGGTCATATACCTTTTGGTGATAATTAGATTTTGAGATTCATTCAAAAGCATTTAATTTGTTTTCTGTACAACTCATATTTTAAAGTTTTCAAAATGCATTTAAGAATCCTCAGCTGATGGTTTAAATTTCTGAAAATAAAGTGATATATCAGTCTTATTCCTCAACATTTTAATAAATTGCTGGGATATAAGAGAAAGAAGCAGCTTTTTCATTTACTTCTTCTTTTCTGCTTGCTTAAATTTTTCGCTTATTTAAAATTTTCAGTTGTCCTTAATTTCAACTTAGATAAAATGTCCCTTTCCACGGAAACAATCAATGTGAAAAGGCTTTATTCATTCATTTAATGAAGTTATGGACCCCACTAAAAGGGTCTTAATATTTAATACCACACCACACTAGCCCCTATATGTCCTACGGACCCTTTTCGGTTTTATATACACGTAGGTGGAATTTATTTTTTAAAAAACGGAGATTACATTGTAATCAATTAGAAAGAAATATACTAATGAAAAAATATGAAATCAGATAACATAACAAAAATGAAGAAACTGGAATGAAAAATATCTGAAGTACATTATAGCTGAATAAATGAACATGATAATGTACAGAATTAGTGAAAAAATAAAGCAATTATAAAATTAGGTACTTTAGAAGGCTTATGCATAGACTATGAATAAACTGCGGGGTGTATTAAATAATCAATGTCAAAATTGTCAAGATTAATCTAGTTAAAATAATTATCCATGATCAGTTAGGAATCTAATTCTCACGGTGATTCTCTTTTTAGTAAAGGAAATATTAAGGACTCTTCCGTACCAAAGACATACTAGTGAATTCGGGTATTTAGAGGTGCTATGAAAGAGTAAAAGGGTGTGATACCACAAATTATATGGGATTTCCAGCGTTTTCACAAGGCCAATAGCCATTGTCTAATAAATGAAAACGTTGTATCACTCTAAAATTTCTCCCGCTCTCGATGAGTCTGATTGATTGAATACTATAGTGTGTTTTGTTCATTCAAGATGCTTACTAAGAATAAATTTGAGGTGTAGAAATATTTTTAAGAGCACCAAATGATATTTGTGCCCAAATTTACTTATTAACTATCAGTTAACAGAGATGCATTATTCATCAACTTGGATCCTTCAGAACACGCATTACCATTGCAGATTTGAAGCAAGAAATCTTAGAAAGAAAAAGCCAGGCATTACAGTATTCAGTGGTGTCTGAATGAAAATGATGATAAGAATGAGAGGATTAATTCATGAATATGACATCATGATATGTTTAAAACTTTATTCACGAATATATCACTGTTTCTACAAACATTGCCAACAGTAAAATTTAGAAGGTTAAATGTTACATCGGGGATTACAAAAAATACAATTGAACAATATGAGACAACAAACTATCAATAACTATTATGTATTAATAAGACAGGTATTAGAATAAATCAGTTCTAATTACATGTTCTTAAGTCACTCTTATTTGATTTTCTTAATTAAATCGATTATTATAAATATACATTCAAATTCATTTGATCTCTAGTATTATGTTTCTTTCGACTTCAAACGTTTAGTAATACAAAAAAGTAATTTAGTTCAAAAAGTAATGGATTTTCACTAATAAAATCATAATAGAGATTTAAAATTATTTATTATACAAAATACAACTTAAGATTGTCTTTTTCCAATCCTTTCTTTTTTTTTGACTGGCACATGTCATATACACTGAAGTGAAAAATTCATGGAATGACTGCTAATATCGTGTCGGTCCTCCTTTTGCCCGGCGAAGTGCAATAACTCGGCGTGTCATGGAGTCCACAAGTCGTTGGAAGTCCTCTACAGGAATATTGAGCCATGCTGTCAGTATAGACGTCCATATTTGTGAAAGTGTGGATGGTGCAGGAGTTTGGGCACGAACTGACCTTTCGATGATGTCCCATAAATGCTCGATTCATATCGGGCAACCTAGGTGGCCAGATTATGCGCTGGAATTGTCCGGAATGTTCTTCAAACCAATCGCGAAGAGTTCTGGGCCGGTGACATAGCGCATTGTAATCCATAAAAATCCCATCGTTGTGTGGATACGTGAAGTTCATGAATGGCTGCAAGTGAACTGCAAGCAGCTGAACATAACCATTTCCAGTCAATGATCGGTTCAGTTGCACCAGAGGACCAAGTCCATGCCATCATGCAGCCACCACCAGCTTGAACAGTGCCTTGCTGACAGTTTGGGTCCATGGCTTCGTGGGTTCTGCGCCACACTCGAACTCTACCATCAGCTCGTAACAACTGAAATCGTGACTCATCTGACCACGCCACGGATTTCCACTGGTCTAGGGACCAGTCGATATGCTCACGAGCCCAGGAGAGCCGCTGCAGGAGATGTCGTGCTGTCAGTAAAGGCACTCGAGTCGGTCTTCTGCTGTCATAGCCCAAGGAAGACAAATTTCGCCACACAGTCCTATCGGACCCGTCCTTCGTACGACCCACATTGATTCCTGCAGTTATTTGACGAAGTGTTGCGTGTCTATTAACATTGACCATTCTACAGACGTCGGCGGTCTCATTCGTTAAGTGCAGGTGGTCGCCCACTTCGCTGTCCATGATGGGATGGGATGCCTGAAATTTCATACTCTCGGCACACTCTTGATACTGTGGATCTCGGAATGTTGAATTCACTAACGATATCCTCAATGGAATGACCCATGCGTCTAGCTCCAACTAACATTCCACATTCAAAGTCTGTTAATTCTCGTCGTGCCGTCATAAATCACGAAAAACCTGTTCACATGAATAACTTGAGCACAAACGAAAGCTCTGGAAAACGAACTGCGCATTTCTACTTTTTCGCTGCGATACTACTGCCATCTGTATATTTGCATATTGCTATCCCATGACTTTTGTCATTTCAGTGTATTATGTCGTACACAAAGACATAATATATGATATTCCTTTACATAAATTTTACAAAGGCATAAAATATGGCAAAGACTATACCTCCTTTTTAGCTTTCAGAAGAACTGCAAGTATCTTTGATAGACAACAAAATATAACCTTAGAAATTCTATGAGGAAACTATTGCGATTTAATTATTAAAATAGATAGAGATTACTCTTATATGTTGATTGTAGCTGCACAAAAATATTAAGAACCAATCAAGTCGATTCTAAGAAGCAATTATGCGAATTTCAAATAATATTGACTTTTAAGATTTTTCAAACTTTGAAAATAATTATTCAATTTTAAAGAAACAATATTCACTATAATGGCCTAACTTACAGTTTGTGAAATAATTATTCAAAATGCAAAGAATCAGTTAATTTGCTGCAATAATTAAAGCAAAGTGAAAACTTTGCTAATCTTGGAAGACAATGATATTTGATTCCCTACTGAGTTTCCAAATCCTTCAATTAAGACTCCAATGCTTTAAACTCACAGAAAATACTTTTAACAATAGCTTTTTTGCGTATTTTAACATTTTTTTGTTGTTTACTAGATAGAAACAGTACTTTTGTTCCAAAATTGTTGAACAAATGTTTTTGCTAAACAATTTAAACTGTCTGAAAATATATTTGTAATTATTTTGTCTAAAAATTAACTTTAATTGTCTAAAAATTAATTTGCATAAGTAGAAAAAAAACTTTAAAAAAAATCAGCATATTGCTCCATTTCAGAATAACTCGCATTTAAATTCTATGGCCTTAGTAATCTAGGTGAAACTGATAAAAACTTTGATGCTTTATAATCTAGTTGTAGAGAACATAGGAATTTGCTGTCTACTATTTAATCATTAAACAGTCTTAGCTTTCTCCAAATCATTATCTTCAGTCTAATACAATAATTTAACACAGCTGCAGTAGTGCTTCAAGAAACAATGACTCAGGATTTCAAACTTTAAAAAATATTTGTAGTATCGTTCTCATAAAAAAATATACTATCATTAAGATTCTCAGCAGAAAAGTAATGAGAATAATTTCCTTTTGAATGTTTATATTTATGAATATTTCTGAGAAAGCTGACATCTAACTTTCGATTTCTATTTTCTTAATTAATCTTCTTTGAAAATCTGTTTTCATGTAGAGGGATTTTGGTAATGTATTGTATAGACAATTTAAATATGAGGATTTTTTTCAATTTATATATTCAAATGTAAATTAGCAGAAATTTTTATCCTGTCTAGACTTTTCAAAAGACTAATTTATGTCTTCCTTTATCCAAATTTAATACGAAACAAAATGAAGTTATTTTTATGTTACATTTATTTCCAAACTATAATGAATCTTTCATAAATTATTTGAATTCAAGTAAAAGTTAAGGATAACTTCATCGTTTTTGTAAAGTATTATGTAAAAATATGTGAATGGAAGTATAACCATGACAATTCTACATTCAAATTTTTCTTTAATAAATCATGTTAAAATTCTATATTTTATAGTAACATGCTATTAAAATTTGATTTATGCTATAATGAAATATTTTAATAATGAATATTGATTTATTAATAATATATACCAAATTTGAATTACAAATTTAGATGCCAAAGTTAAGTAATATTTCTCGTTTTAAATGAAGCAGAAAATTGAAGGAGAATATTAAGTTATTAAAGCGACTGCAAAAAGAATGTTCTCTAATTATCTAACTAATTATGCTGAGAAATATCATTAGAGAAGCAATGTCATAAATTATCAGCGTCGCAAATTCAATGAGAAATTTTATAATGATCGCAATATACTTTATTTTTAAATGATGAACACCAAATTACTTACATTAATAACATTAAATATACAAGTGTTATATAATATGTTAGTTAAAAAAAGAAGCAGCTGATTTATTTCTTATCGTTAGTTTAATTAACATATTAATTTAAACTAAAAAAGTATGTAAAAGCTGTACATCTCTTTTCTTTTCTAATCTGTATTATTGCCAGAATTCAAATTAATTTAATTGGCCGATTGTTTGATAAGCATTCAATTGATTAAAAAAAATTCAAACAACTCATGTTGTTATTAGGGCTTAGCTAACACACCCTTATAATGGCCTCAATTCACAAAATGTTACCGCAACATGAAAAATATAAGTCCAGATCAAATATATCAGAGCATGGTACTGTTTATTGCTTGCATTTCTGTTAAAAATGTTTATTCTTTCTCTTACGCGGTGAGATACAGATTATTACCAATCCATGTAGCCTGTTTGTTACAACTAATAAGTTGCTTGGACTGGGTAACTGTAATTGTGGACAATTCAAATAGTTTATATTAAGGTCCTTTTTTAAAGCAGCATTACAGCTATTTTAGGAGGGCACTCGTAATTATGAACAACGTTCAGATGACGCAAGCAACCCCTGAGGTGGAACCTGCTCTTCAAACTCCTACACCACACATGGAGAGAACGCTTGTTCTAGATTGAATTAACTTGGACCATACGATGTTATTTACACGAGGATTTTTCGAAGGAATGGCGTCTCAAACTTGAAGCCTTCTGGTTTTGAAGTTGAGACTTTTCACCGGGCTATCACGGCCGGCAACATTAGGAGATAAGAATGTGATTATAAAAGGCAAACATAATGATATCAGTAGAATTTTATTACAAAGTAATGATTGAAATATTTAATTATGTTTATAATTATTATTATTGTGATATTTTTCATGAAATATTTTTTAAAATAAGCGTAAGTCTTATTCAACCTATTGTTTCTGATAATAAACTATATAAGCGTGTAATTTTATTTTTACTTGCAATTTTTCTTAGCATAACAATCAAAGAAGTTTACATTCTTTTTTGTAGGACATGTTCTGAAATCTTCCAGCGAATAGCATAATTTTTTTTAATCTGTTAAAAATATTTAATCTAATATTCTTAATCTGTTCATTTTTTATTTGTTTTTTAACTAGGCTCCCATGTTTATTGTGATTTCTATATGGACTTTTGCCGCAAACTATGTTTCATGATTCATTTTTTTGAAATATTTGTTGTTCTGTTACAGGGTTGCCATTTAAAAATGTGCTCATTGATTTTGCGGATTTTAAATGGCAAACCATGTTTCTTCACTCAAAGCGAAGAATATAAAGTCTGTCAGTAATCTTACTTTTTATTTATTGACAGAACATGTTGCATATAAAAAGTTCGTTTTATGTATCTTTTTAAATAAAAGGTATATAAAAAGTAAATCGGATGATTAAATCAGGAATTTGCTGGAATACATCAAGAAATAAGAAGAACGTTACATTCCTTTGATCTATCAGTTTTTTTATTAACCTATTCATTTTGCAAGTGGCATGAAAATTAACCTTTACTCGGAATGTTAAATATTTTTTGCTGTATTGTCGGCTAACTCGTCGGTTTCAGCTCGCATATATCTCTAGATTAAATATAATATGCTTAATAAAAAAAGAAGTGTATCTAGAATCAGCACGTTTGGGAGTTAGAAGATAATCTTGGTCAAATAATGATTTAAACTTCATTTTAAAATATATATATTATTACATTTGTGAAACAGTTCTGTTCTAAAGACTATTTTGCTGTGGAATTTCAAGCATAAAATCACTAAAATCAATCAAAAATTAAAAAAAGAAGTGTATCTAGAATTAGCACGTTTGGGAGTTAGAAGATAATCTTGGTCAAATAATGATTTAAACTTCATTTTAAAATATATATAT
>JAPMOQ010020855.1:2362142-2444143 GCA_026543055.1 Argiope trifasciata | reverse complement strand
AATCTTGGTCAAATAATGATTTAAACTTCATTTTAAAATATATATATTATTACATTTGTGAAACAGTTCTGTTCTAAAGACTATTTTGCTGAGGAATTTCAAGCATAAAATCACTTAAACTTTATTCAGTTTTTTTTTTTTTTTTTTTAAATTTTTTTAACATTTTAAGGAGTAATATCTTTTATGATTTTTGCTGTGATTTAAAGATTAAAATGTTTAGTGAGTTTCAATAAATTTAATTTTTTTTTCAGTAATCCAATAATATCAATAATCAAAAATCATTTGACTGGAACTTTACTTATTTTTTGGCAAATGTCAGTTTACATGATTTTCCCAGCAATCTTCAAAATAACCAACTGAATTTCGAACTAGCAGAAAGATTTCTCTAAATGTTCCAATTTCTGTACAATGGGAAATTCCAAATGCTAAATAATTTACAAACTGAAAGTCACTATTTTTACTTTTTAGTCCCCAGAAGAATTCTCTAAAGGAGAGACTTCACATAAAAGCATAGTAGCTATTCACTTTTATGACAGTTGAAAGACGCTATTCCCGAAACGCTTATCGTTGCCGTGTAACAAATCGTCTGAGACATCGTCTTCACCCTGTTTACTTAAGAATCGATATCTCTTGTCTCAATGCTTCTCTGAAACTTTTATTTCTTTGCTTCCATTATGCAAAGATGCAGCTTGACTAAACGTGGAATTTAAAATTTCATCGGTTTCGATTATAATGTAAACCGAATGAGCATGAAGTAAATAAATACATGAACTGAATACATAAAATATCAAAGCTGAAACCACAGAGCAAAAGGGGATGTTTTCCCTTTCAATGCTAAGTATAACTTTTGAAGGATTTTGTTTATATTCTTTTTTCGAAATAAATAGACAACTGCGGAGAAACCCTCGCATTTCATTTCGTGACTTGTGCATCAGGGTATTCTTCTTGGAAGAAATGAAGCCGCAATGGTGAATTTATGTCTTGAAAAAAGGGCGAGGGGTTTGATTGTTTGTAGGGGGGGGGGATTGACTGCTTTATATTTTATCACAGTGTATTAAACAAACAGATATGTATTGATTGCATTTTGCAAATAACTTCATATATATCTACATGAGCAATATTTTATTTAAAAGATTCTATATTTAAAGACACACACACACATATATATATATATATGTTTATATATATGTATATATATATATATATACACATATAGATAGACAGAGAGGGGTTGCGGTGGCTTGGTGGTTAGATCTTGGCTTTGGAACCTGAGGGTTTCAGGCTCGAGACTCGATTCCATCGAAGAACCGTCGTGTGAGGGGGTCTTTTGCACGTTAAATCTATCAGGCCAAACGTCCTCAAGCTGGTGTGGTGGGGAAAGGGGGGTGCCAGTTCAGGTGTCATCCTCGGTTCAAAATTACGAAGTCCGTCCCAAAATAGCCCTCGTGTTTCTTTACGAAGGGACGCTAATATAACTAAACTAAACTGAAAGATAAATAGATAGATACCGATATATTGTATGTATATACACTGGTGAAATAAATTAAGAAAATTGGCATATTTTATCGAATTGCATGAAAAAACAGAACTGAAGGAAAAGCCACTGCTTCTAGATAAAAATGCAAACGTTGTACGGCTAATGCGTAAGCATACACGGGTGTGTAAGTGGAGCCTGCAGAATAACAGGGTTTATAGCACGTGGAGGGTAAGACGAATTTCGTTCGCTAGCATACATTGGCAAAGTTCTTGATGTTATCATGAAACAATTGATGAAAATCACATCGGAACAGTGGAAATCAGTAACCTCCAACGTTTAGATGATGGAATTGGGGACAGTTTAGAGACAGGTCAATCTCATGTCCAGATATGCAAAGAATTTCACTTAACGCCCAACGTCGTGTGTAACCTATGGAAACATTTCAAGAATACTGGATCCATCGACGGAAAGGCAAGGTCGTCAAAGAGACACGATGGAGAGGGAAGATAGCCATTTATCCTTTTTAGCCAGGCATAACAGAGGAGCTACAACTTTTTAGCTCTCTCCGGACTTGTATGCAGCCACAAGAAGAATGACTTGTTCCAAATGACTGAATTAGAGAGAATTATTGCCATGCATCCAGCTCAATTTTACAAACATGAGATTCCAATTTGCATGGTGCAGGCAACAGAGTGACTGGGATATGGATTAATGGGCAACGGTTCTGTTCAACAACGAGTCCCGGTTTAACCTAAACACAGATTATCACTGTACTTTCTTATGGAGAAAGCCATGGACTCTCTACCTACCCTCCAATGTCCGAGAAAGCGACAATTATGGTGGTGGAGGTGTAATGGTCTGGGCAGGCATCATGTTAGATGGCCGCACACCTCTTCACGACTTTGGCAGAGGCTCTGAGACTGATATGAAGTATACGGATAAAGTCTTGGAGCCCAATGTTTAACTTTTCCGGGATGCAGTGGGCCCCGAGTTCATCTAAATGGACGACAACACGATATAACATAGAGCTCTTCTGGTAGAGAGTGAAGATATTCGTCGGATGGATTAGCAGCTCGGTCTACAGCTCTTAACCCTATAGAGCTTAGGATGTCGTAATTTCAATCAATTGAAAAAGCTAAAGATAAATTCTTAAAATGAGCAGCTCTGACGAAAAGATCTTTTCTTTTTGAAATATAAAATCTACCATTAAAAATACAGGTTGTCCAACCAGGTATGCAGCAAGCAATATTTACAGATTCGGAGAGAACAGGTTAATGCAAGCATTTTGATACACTATAACATACGGGATCCTCGAACAATCTCATCATAATCTAATTATCAAGTTATACATTAAAATACTCGTCTTAACATGTTCTTTCCGAATCTGTAAATATTAAACGCTGCATAACTTGAGGTGCACCATGTAAATTTGTCTAAATTACAATTCCCAATACTGGAGAAATTTATAAACATCCAGTTCTGAAATAATTTAAGGCTGCTATATCTGAAACTTGAATTATCAGCATGCTTAGGGAAAGAATGTCAGATAGTATTTGAATATTTCCATAGATTTTTTTAACATATTGTATTTGATCTCATCTAAAATCTTAATACAATCTTACCACCATTCATATTATCTATAAAGAAGTTGTTCATCCACCGTTACCACCGTAAATAAAAATTTACCCTCAAACAAGAAATATCTTTTTTTTTTTTTTGCTAAAAATTTATTATTAATATTTCTATACATTTAAGATGAAAGATAGTATGAAAATAAGGGAAATTAATTTTTAGGTGATTAAGCAAAACACAATTTTTTTATAAAAAAAAACATGACAAATCATAGAAATAAATTATAACTCCTAAAATAATGAAGTTTAATTTGTCACAATCAAAAATCTATTAGTTTAATTCATTAAAAACATTTTTATTATTTGTCAATAAAACCAGCTAGCATCGAAAAATGAAAAATACTCACTTAGCAGACGGTCCAATAGACTTCTTGGATCATAACCCCATGTCAATTCTTTCTAGCTCTAAAATCACTATTCCCCAAACAGGGTGGAGAATTCTGATTTCAACTTCAATGGCCATGAAACTTTCCGCTCAATTTTCGTTTCACTTCCACCTCGCTACTCCTCACTGGGAAAAGAGCAACCCATTGATGAACGCCACAGAAATTCCGTGACTAACTTTCACGTTAGGTTGCCTTGAAACGATCCAGTATAAAAGAAAAAATTAGGATTTCTATTCTGCTGCAGTTGTTAATTAATTGCGCGAAATGGGCCGGACCGCCAGTAATTATAACTCCCAATAATTCTTCGCTTTCGAAACTGAACAACTGAATCTTACACCAGTTTTGCTGCAGTCAAAATTTTCAATTAACAGAATATTTCATTTTGGGCATGCTGCAAACGAATGAGCTTTTCTATCAGAATCCAATATTGTTCGAAATAAATAGTTTATATTATATCAGTGGTAAAGAATGCCTAATTTAGTGAAAAAAGTGTTGAGGTTAATTTGATATTATTAATCTAACAATAAAGTCAAACTGAGTAGATAAGATAGAGTGTCCTGGAACAAATTTTTATGCTCAGAATACATGGCATTCGTAAGTAATTCACGCTCGTTGAATATCAACATTAATTAGTGGCATAAATGAAACGTATTATATTAAGTTTCTAGATAGCAAATAATTATGAAAGCAATTTTTTGTTGTTGGTGTTCAAAAGGTAATTGAGAATAGGCTGATTTTAATTCCTATTTTGACCACTTTATCAATTCATCGTTCATAATCTTACAGGATTTGTTGGGTGGGAAGCATCATTCGAGTATTTTTTTAAACTATTCGGTTTTTTACCTGCATCTAATGCTGACGTTTTAATTTTACTTGCGTACTTTTCTAATCGTATGCTCGTTTTTGTTGTTATTATGATGAAATAGTATTTTGATCAAACATGTGCTTTTGAGTTTTATTTTATATTTCTCATGTTGGAGAGTTTATTTTAATTTTCATCATAAGTTTGGCTCAGCCTAGCCGAGATTGGCTTTTGAACCAAAATATCCCCAACCTAACTCAAAAGGAAATTGTAAGCAGCGTCAATTTAATCATGTACAATTAATGAAGAATTTATAAAATATTGGAATATAATTTACACAGTTTATAAATATGAGAAATATAAGTAGATAAGAGTTACATTTGGAAATATTGTACCATAGAGTTTTGTGAAAGAAAATTCTGGATCAAGAATTTGAACGAAATACCGAATAGCGAAATAAATGGCGAATGATTTAATCAAGAAATAATTCTTCTCCGACATAATGAGGGATCTTAAAAATGTGAAGAAATGAGGACATGTTTAGTATTCCTAAATGAATCTATAAGTTCATATATTGATTTATATCAAGATTTTAGAAACTATTCATGGCTAAAATATAGAGTCCTAGAAAAATTATTCAAAAAATAAACTATTTTTGCTAGTGGGAATAACAAATGCTCTGTGAAATTGTTATAAAATTGTTATATATTGAAATTGTTATATATAACATATTTTTAAATTGTGGAATTTAAATATATGTTACAATAATTTGCTCCATACAATTGTATAAATATGATTTTTTTAAAATTCATGATAGAATTGAACCCAGTTTGAAATTAATAATGAAAAAGTGTGTTTTCCTAATCGCATGAATTCATACAACTAAACAATATAGGAGAAATTATATGTTTATTTATTCTGAAACAATCTAACAAATGAAATTTCAATATAAAACAATAAAAGAATATGATTTAGCGATTTAAAGATTTTCACTCTTATAATATTTATTTTCAATTGCATTACTTTTATTGCAATATAATTAATAATTTTAAACATTCTTAGGAATTCTCTATCATTACTTGAAACCATATAAATGAATGTAATTTATCCATCTGTTCATTATAAATGTAGTAATCTTAATTATTAACCTTACCTGCCTCACGATAGCTAACAATTTTTATTCTAGATATCCGGCAGTATTAAATGATAGAGAATCTTTTCTATTACTAATGTGTCTAGTTTTTCTTAAAACTTATCTCCTTTATTTTATTTATTTTATTCAATATAAAAATTGTAAAATGAGCTTATGATTTATTTCGAATGTCTAAGTATTTTTGAAACAGATTTTAGGAACAGCAATCTACTCATTGAAAATTAATTAATAATTTGCTTTGATTACATTAAAATATGATAATTTTGCATTCACAAACACATAAAATATTGGTAAAAACACATTTAATTATGGAAAAACCAGATACAATAAAATAATAAAAACAACCCATGAAACTGAAAAGATGTGTACACAATAAATTAAGAAAGCAAAAGAGGCCTAATTTGATTTATTGAAAGCATCTTGTGTTTCTTTAAACAAATTAATTCAATTTGTAAGCAACAAAACTAATGTTTTCTGTCGTACAAATTACATATTTAGTAAGAAATCATCTAACGTTTTATTCGATATCAAAGACAAACATAAAAATTAAATTTACTAGTTCAATAAAATAAAAATACAGTCTTCTGAAATAAAACTGGAAGCACTACTCCCAGAATGAAAAAAAAAGCTGAAAATTTATTTTCAATTATCCGGAAACGAAAATTTTACTATTTTTGTTCCCATGAAAGTACTACACTTCATTTTAATTACCTCTTCCTTTTACTGTACTATTTGCAAAAAAATGCCAACTAAAAGTCGCATTTGCTTAAGTTTTTTCCATAAATTTCTTGCTTAATTGCTATATAATCACACTTTTTTTAGAGAATAAAAACTAATGGATTTTATGATTGTCACAAAGCGAGCAATTAAAACAGTAAAAGCAATAAAAGATTTGAAGTCCAGCAATTGGATTACTTTTGTTATCGAAGTAGAAATAAGAAATGAAATAAATAAAGTTAATGATGAGGTATTTTTGTATGATTTCTTACACTATAAAAAATAAAAGTGATGTTCGTTATTTTAGAAATCAGATTTTACTTTTATTAATCACTAAGCTCGATAAAAAAGCAGAAGCATAATTCTGTTTACTTTTTGACTTTTAAATACTAACATTCATCAGATGTTGACAATAAAACTCTTTTATCTGCTTCCAAAAAAAGGCAATGAAAGGTTTTTTTTATAAATAAAGAAGAAAATGGGCTTTATTTCTCAAATTTTGAAATTTAAAAAAACTGGAAAAAAATATTCATACAGATTTATCTTTGAAATAATTCGTTTAAAGTGTAGGATTATTATAACATGAAAATATATATATATTCATTTTCACTGGATTTTGCCTTTTATATGAAAGTGTCAAAAAACCGAAATCCTTTTTATATGAAAGCACTGAAAACTTTCAATGGAAATAATCAGCAGGAAACTAAATTTACCTTTTAACACAAATGAAAACAATTTTTCTATTACAACGTATTACTTTTTTTAAATATTTCAATCCAAATTTTTCATGCCATATTATACGCTTATATTGGGGCGTTTTCCTTAATTTTGTATTATTAATGATACTTTTTTTACTGTGAACTAAGACTATTTAAAAAAAATATCAATTTTTTTTTATTATACTGAGATGGCGGATATTGCATCTAAATCGTATCTCAGTCTTCAAGTATCCCAATACAAAAACTAAAATGAAGTTTTGTACATAATCTACGTATAAACGAGAATTTTAAACATTGTTATTAAAATATAATATGCCTTTTCAGTCTTGCACTCTTCAATGAATTATATTTCGCTATAAAGAGATTTAATAGAAATGTACATTAAACACATTTTGTACCAAACAGAGGAAAAGTTAATACATGATATACAAAGTATAATACGTGACATACAAAGTATACACTGAAGTGACAAAAGTCATGTGATGACAGTTAATATCGTGTCGGTCCTCCTTTTGCCCGGCGAAGTGCAACAACTCGACGTGTCATGGAGTCCACAAGTCGTTGGAAGTCCTCTGCAGGAATATTGAGCCATACTGTCTGTATAGACGTCCATAATTGTGAAAGTGTGGATGGTGCAAGAGTTGGGCACGAACGGACCTTTCGATGATGTCCCATAAATGCTCGATGGGATTCATATCGGGCCATCTAGCAGGCCAGATCATGCGCTGGAATTGTCCGGAATGTTCTTCAAACCAATTGCGAACAGTTCTGGCCCGGTGAAATGGCGCATTGTCATCCATAAAAATCCCATCGTTGTGTGGGTACGTGAAGTCCATGAATGGCTGCAAGTGATCTGAAAGCATTAATTTACATAACCATTTCCAGTCAATGATCGGTTCAGTTGCACCAGAGGACCGAGTCCATGCCATGTAAAAACATCCCACCCCATTATGCAGCCACCACCAGCTTGAACAGTGCCTTGCTGACAGTTTGGGTCCATGGCTTCGTGGGGTCTGCGCCACACTCGAACTCTACCATCAGCTCGTAACAACTGAAATCGTGACTCATCTGACCACGCCACGGTTTTCCACTGCTCTAGGGACCAGTCGATATGCTTACGAGCCCAGGAGAGTCGCTGCAGGCGATGTCGTGCTCTCAGTAAAGGCACTCGAGTCCGTCTTCTGCTGTCATAGCCCAGGTAAGACAAATTTCACCACACAGTCCTATCGGACAAGTCCCTCGTACGTCCCACATTGATTCCTGCAGTTATTTGACGAAGTGTTGCGTGTCTATTAACATTGACCATTCTACACAGACGTCGGCGGTCTCGGTCGTTAAGTGCAGGTGGTCGCCCACTGCGCTGTCCATGATGGGATGGGATGCCTGAAATTTCATACTCACGGCACATTCTTGATACTGTGGATCTGGGAATGTTGAATTCACTAACGATATCCTCAATGGAATGACCCATGCGTCTAGCTCCAACTAACAGTTCACGTTCAAAGTCTGTTAATTCTCGTCGTGCCGCCATAAATCACAAAAACCCTGTTCACATGAATAACTTGAACACAAATGAAAGCTCTGGAAAACGAACTGCGCATTTATACTTTTTCGCCGTGATACTACTGCCATCTGTATATTTGCATATTGCTATCCCATGACTTTTGTCACTTCTGTGTATATGTAAAACTATAACAGAGACGCTAGATTCCTCTCTTCCACACAGTTACCAAATCTGTTCAAACAAGTGTTTTTCCGAAGAGAAAGCCTTTTTATCTGAGCTTTACTCTTGTAAAGCTGATATTTTTAGAATACTAATGTTCATGTGTATTTTTGAAAGAACTGGGACTATTTTTCCCATTCAAACTTTTCATTCTTACTCTCTTCAATTAATTGCATTTCAGATTATTCGCTATAACGGTTTTCATCACAGATTTAATAGCAACATTAGCTACATTTTGTGCTGGTTAGAGGAAAGAAGTTGCATAGTCTGTATACTATCTGATATAAAATATGTATGTCTAAAAATATATCAGAAATGCTAAAATTCCCCTCTTATAAATAGACAATAGTTTGTCCAAAGACTAAGCTTGCTCATCTGAGCTTGGTAGAAACCATATTGTTGCTTAATACTTAGCAAGTTGTACATATTTCGATTTAGACCAACTCACTAGTTTTTGTGTCAAACAATATTTCTTTCAAATCAGAAAAAAAACTATCACTAGGAATAGATCAACAGGTGACCAAACCACATAGATTTCTTCAAATTTTGTCAGTATTTTCTTCAACTTTTGCATTAATCGAATGTCAAAAATGTACGCAAAAAAGAACTTCAATGATTTTGCAATGACTTTTAGGTTTAGAAATTTTATTACCCTGTAAGTATAATATTAAGTTTATTTCTTTAAAAATTGAACACGTTCAAAGGACAATTGAAATTTTAATTGCTGGCTCATCCGAAATTCAATGAAATATTTATTTTTTTCAGTTGGCCCTTTTCTACAGATGACTGTTTTGCTTATTTAGGAATAATTCTTCCTGAAACTTCTTTGTAAATTTAACAGTCCTTAAAAATTTTAAAGACAAGTTAGTCTCTATTTCGAGTATTTTCTTCATGTTATTTTAGCAGAATTGAATAGTTTAGCTACTAAAATGCATAATTTTAAGAAGAATATCATTAATTTTTTAACCATAATATAAATGTAAACAATTCCCATGTTAATTATTAGACTTTTCAGAGGAAAGTTGGAAGAAAGAAAGTTTTCTTCCATTGCCGGCAATATTCATGGGACAGTATTGATAGTATTATAGCAACATTACATCATGTGCTTCAATGTCATGCTAGTCATATAATTTCAAACACTGTTTTCATGGATTTTTTTTTAAATTTTGTCCTATATCAAAAAAGCTGATATTCGTTTGCACTTAAACTAATATTCTTACACACTTTTACTTATTGGCATACATACAAATTTTTATATACGATAACAATTAGAAATTATGTGCTTAAGTCTTACAATTTCAACACATAAATTAATCTAAGTCTCATTATTTGAAGTATTAAACTGCTTAGTTTAGTTTAGTTATATTAAATTAACGTTTTAAACCAAAATTTGGCTAATTTCTGATGGACCTAGTAATTATGAACTTTGATCAGATGACGAGGACGACACCTTAGCTGGCACAACTTCTCCAAGCTAGCATGCCACGCTGATGGATTTAACGTAACCAGGCCAACTTACACGACGGTGGAATTGGGTTTCGAACCCCAAACCCTCAAGACCTTGCCGTCACCAGGCCACCATAGCCCATTCAAAAGCTTAATGAATACTTTAAGTAGTTGAAAGAATTACATCTATTAATTTTCTATCATTTCATAACGGTTTTTAGAATTTTCATTAATTTAAAATCAATATAAATAATATCACTGAGGTGAGAACATTGAAAGATTTACAATAGATTTAGTCCAATTATATTTAATATTATATTATTATTAAACATGAAATAACAATATTTGCTTTAATTACTTATTTCACAAGGCATTTTTTATTTTTCATAGATATTTTAAGCAGTTTGTGATTATTTTTAAATATAATGATTCAAAAATGTATAAATTATTTATTTCAGGCAAAATTCAAAAGAACTAATTTTTATTCTGTATCTTCAATAAATTTAAATAATTTAATTGAAAAAGACTTTTTATAATATTATTTGCTTTGAAAATGTATCTCTACAATCAAATACCAATATGATTAACTAATCATCTCCCAAAAGTTAAAATTTTTCAAAGAAAAGCATATCCATCGATTAAGGGAACGGCTAAAAATACATTAAGCCACACTTCTTTCTTGGCTCCTAATCGGGTGCTATAAATTTCACAAGGCATGCATAATATCTCAGGAATTAAAGTCAGCCCTATTCTTCAAAGAATTTACTTTTCCTCTTTTCCTTATTGAAATATATATTCCGACTGCACCGTGTTAAGGGATTAAGTTAATTAAAATGAATCAACGTCGTTAATCTTGTCACAAAGTTATCGCATTAATTAAAACTAATAATCAGATTCATTCCGGCACATTTGATCTTTACACCAGCTGTTTAATTGAACAGGCGATTGTAAGTTCGCCTTCTAAATTGGTAATGAGAAGATGGTTACAACACAGGGAGGAGGACGTACGTGTTTTCAATTAGGGGAGCCAGTCATTACTTGAAACATATGTATCGGTGTAAATGAATAATTCAAACTTATGATGAATGCTTACGATCTAGAGCACGAATAACTCGTCATCTACGAATTGATTTTGTACATATCGTTTCAATTAAGAAAGACGTTATTATGTGAGTGATTACTTATTCATTACGTATTAAAAGAAACAAAGGGTAATTCTTTTTCCGGAGTGGTCACGTTGTTCTGAAGTGTAATTACCCTGGTTTAAATGCAATTATTTCAAATTTTTAGAAAGTAGGGCAAATCATTATATGATACTGTTTGAAATAATGTTTGCATCACAATTTGAAATAATGTTTGAATCACAATTTGAAATAATAGGAAGCTTTAGGATAAAATCTAGAATTTTTTAAATTATGCTTATTATTCAAAGAATACAGGGAAAATTTTTAATGAAATTTAACTAGATTAACGTTCCGTTTTTAAAGCAACAAAAGGGTGGCTTGGGGAAAACCGCATAATTTTTTCGATGACAAACAGTGCTTGATCTGGCATCCCCTTCTCTAAGCTTGCACATTATACCAGTGGGATTACATTTGGTGCGATGGATTTAACGTGCAACAGACCCACTCAGACAACATTTCTTCTGTGGAATCGGATGTCGAACCTAAGAAATCTGAGGTTGCGAAACCTATACTTTACCCCAGGACATCTTGGCCAGGTTTCCAGATGAATTTCAAAAAGTTTCAAAAAAGGATACAACCTGAAAAGAAGGGTATCTTGGGAAGAATCGCATAATTTTTTCGATGACAAACAATGCTTGATCTGGCAACCCCCTCTCTAAGCTTGCACACCACACCAGTGGAATTTAATATGCAACAGACCCACTCAAATAATAGTTCTTCGGTGGAATTGGAGGTTGAATCTTAGAAGTCAGAGGTTGTGAAGCATAGACCTTACCCCAGACCATCGTGGTCAGGTAAAGTTTCATTCAGATAACGTTCAAAGAAATTCAAAAAAAGTTTAAAAAATATTTCTACCTGAAAAGAACACTTATTAGCAATTTCTTTTATATATATTTAAAAAATGTTTATTTCGACCTTGAAAGAAAACGTAGGTCATGGAAATCTATTTTTTTTCAATAACATTTTAATGCCTTTTTATTATTATGTGCAATGAAATTGAATTTTGTGTGTTCTAACTTAAAATTCTGCAATGAGAATGAATAATGTATATGAGATAGGTAATTCCGAAAAATGATATCCATTTTTTTAATTTTCATAAACTTACTTAAGAAAAGCAAAATTAATTAATTAACTAATTAATTGATCATCAATTTAATTTGAGTTATTTAAAATTTTGAGTGTATTGCAATATCTAAGTCAAGGCTCTTTTCATGATAGAACGCAATAAAATTATTCTTTTATTAACAGTTCTATACATTTACAAAGAATAACTTATTATAACCTAGGTTAAAATTATTTACAAAAATCAAATAACAGATCATTTATGAAATGGTTACTGAATCAAATTGTGGAATAAGTCAAAGAAATACCGCTGATGGGGTGTTAGCTCTAAAGAGATACTCCAGGCAATCTCCGAAAATCCACCGATCTTTATAGGATCGATATTAACACCGAAGTCCGAATAATACAAAGTTTCTTAAACAATCAAGAACTACTTTATTGAAGTCCGAAGAGGGAAGTCTTTGAAATCCCTCTTTTTTTTTGTGGAAACTAATCACATTTTATTTTAATCATATACCCAACCCCGGTTTCTCACTGGTGGGCTTGAGTTCCTTATTACGCTATATCTGTTCAGCAACGTTCCCTCAATGGTCTAAACACGATTGAGGGATTGTCTGTTCAGGAACTATCTTTGTGCCCCGCCACCTCCTGAGCACAGAACAATTACAAGTAATTTGCAGCTAACTCAGACTCGCGTGCACCCAGGTTGAACATTTAATGACCATGGTTGCTGGGGATTGATCTGCTATTGATGATGTGAGGATACATAGTAAAAAAGTTTAGTGCCTAGAAGTTTCGAAGTTCATCTCTCTTGAAGACATGACGGATCTATTTGAAATGACAGGATCCACATCTATTTTTCCCACACCTAGTTATAGAAAAAATTGATCATTCTTATTGATCCTTCTGTTGAAAACGGTCCACATCTAGAAGTCCGGATGCACTTAACCATGTGAAAGAAAAAGAAGAACGTTACAGTATTCTATGTATTTCAGCAGTGTTTACTCATCCTATATTAACCCTTAACTGGGGACGTGTAGTCTGCGAGAATGCTAGCGATGGACTTTCGGTCATCCCTAATCTATTTTCAGCTCAACTAAATCAGTTCACTCTGTTGCTTTCTGTTTTGTAACCTTCAATACAAGTGTAATTTTTCAAGCTGATGCTCTTTAAAATAATCTCTGAGTGCATTCAATAAGACTGACTGCACCACCCTCTTAGTGTCCCAATGATAAACAAGACTTAGTAGATAGCTCTAGTGTGGATCCTGCAGCAATAGCTCTAGTGTTGCTTTACAACTGGAGGTTTATGTAACTAAACTAAACTCCCCAGTTAAGGGTTAATACAAGCATTTATATCTCATCGTATGCTTGAACTAAAAACCTATTTGAACACAGAAATAGAACTTGTCCTGTTTAAACCCGTTTATTTTCAACATATGTGACAGAAAATTGACTCGTCAATAAAGATAAGATATTTTACCATGTGCACCCTTTGTGAAAAATTTCGAAAGCAAAATTCTACAAAGCATCTGAATTCGCAATGTAGCTTGAAAAGATTTCAATTTAATCAATTAAGCAAGACTAGAAACATTATATTATATAAAAAACAATTTTTAAGAAACGGACCATTCTGTGGGGTAGTTAAGAAGACGTTTATGCTTTTTTTTTCAGAATTTTGACTGTGATTGTAAACGCTTGGTATTTTTTCAACTCAAGAAAATAATTTGGAAACTTTACTTGTAGGTCATAAATTAATTCTCATATAGGCTGCACAAGACATTTTTTTAATGGTGGCATGTTTTTCATGCACAGATTTAGATCTGATGCAAAAAATTGAAATTCCCAATATATAAGAAGCTTGAATTGTTCAGGGAGAAATTTCTAAGAAATAAATTATGTTTTGTTTTCCAATTTCAGCAATCGTTAATTACATTTGTCTTTTATTTCTAGACGCAAGTTCAAACGAGTCTTTCCCTTTGTACAAAGTGCATAATTATTTATTTATTTTAGTGTGAATCTTTTTTGTTTGTTAGTTCCTTTAACCTGTTAGTTCTTTTAAATACAAATGATATTAGCTTTTACGTATGCATTAGATTTTTATATTCCAACAAAAAAGTAATTACAAAATAATTAAGACAAACGTTTTCTTAAAAGTGTTAATAGTGTATTTTTTAAATATCCGAAACCAGGATAATCGACAAAAAAAGAATGTATGCATGGAATCCATGATTATAATGCTAAATGTTTAATGGTTTGTACTGGCACTGGAAATCAATATCTGGCTAATATTTGTATTTATTAACATAAAAAATAAAATAAGCACAAACTATCCTAAGACTAACTTTCTGCTCTGGCTGCAATTTAAGCTAAATTAGTTTCTTAAAAATATTTTTGAATTAAATAAATTAAACAAAATATTGACTCATTTGAAATGACACAGCCATATTGGAAATTTATTAATATAATGTAATTACAGATCTGAAAACATACTATTCTATAAGTTCTAAAAATATACTATTTACTTAAACCATAGAATTTATACTTTACATACTCAAATATCAAACACATCAAATGACATTCACTATAAATCATTTATTTCAAATATACACTATAAGTAAAATTTGAACTTAAAAAAGGAGATTTAGAGGCAGAAGCAATTCTTAATGTTTATTTTAAGTTAAAAGCTATGAATATAAAGATATAGATAAAATTTAAATTTATTTTCAATGATAAATATCGTCCTGAAGAGAAATGATAATTGCCTTCTCCTATTCATTACAGCTTCTAAAATTCAATGAGTAATTTACGCTGTAATGTCTGATTATTCATGCCATAATTGTCTTCAAAATCTAAGAAAATTCATATTGGTTTTGCTTAATAAGTCTTATAATATATTTGTATTCTTGTATTCTTCAATTCTTCTATTTTTTTTTTTAATTACCAAATATGTTTTAAAGCCCAGAAAACATGCATGTCATTCTATCTCGTCTAAAATAAGATACAAGTATGTCTGCAAGCACGTAACATATCAGCACAAATTATGAGATAACTTCAGTTATCAATATCGTTTATAAACTACTGTTTGATGTATTTTATTCAATTAAACCACCCTTAATTTTAAGCCACGAATTCAATAAATATTCTTAACAATGACGAATACAAAAATAAAGTAACAAAAAAAAGCTACGTCACCAAAGTTTTAATCATTAGGTGTTTTTTTGTATATATATATATACTGACTACGTATGAAAGATGGATTGATAACTTATCTTGCATTAAGAGTAAAATTGACATTTGATTTTTAAGCAGGCTTCCTATATCATTGTTTAAATTCGGAACATAAACAAATATCCAAAAATAATTTCAGAGCATATGCAAATATATTTGCAATATAGTTGATTAAAATAGACTTCGTCTGTTTTTTGTAATGGATGATTTCGTTCAATTCAAATACAATTTATTCTACAATAAGTTTATTATTAACTATAGAGTATTATTACTTTACCCATAAAATTTTAATCTATGTGTAAAATAAAAATTTGAATTTGGTTGCGAGGCTTAAATAAAAAAAAAATACTTCATGCATGGTTTATAAAATATAGAAGAAAGAAATTACTCAACTAAATCTTATTTGATTGCTACAGAAACCCTTTAATTTCATTTGTAAATTCCATATCTAACTGCTAAAAAAATAATTTCTTAAATTTTAAAATAATTATTTGTTGTATTTAGAAACAATCAAGATATTGGAAATACTAACTCAGATGTGAAATTTGATAGCCTTTATATGATGAAAATAATGTTAACAAGGGTTGTTCAAATGAAAAGAGACGAAACGTCGTAACAACGTAATCGTTAACATATCTGCTTATGCCGCTATGAGAGAACATAGCGAGATATCTAGGGATACGATTGGAGTCGATGAAGCAGATGAGAGCATGTACAGAGGATAGCAGTGGCTCATATAAAGAGCACCGTCCAAGGACCGCTACTTGTTAAATTCATCGAGCACAGAAGAGCCAATGACTATGATGTGTACTGTGAGACACTGTGAAGATTTCGCAGGTACATCAATAACAAGACATCGGGGCTACTCATGGAGGAAATGGTTCTGCTAGACAATAATGCAGATCCACAAATCTGCAGCTTCGCACACTCGGAACTGTACAAATTCAAGTGGGAGCAGCTCAACCCTCCACCCTACAGCCTGGACATGTGACCCTGTTATTTTCATAGGTTTAATTATCTCCTGAAAAAACATATCTGGGAGGTAAAGGCTTCAACTCGGACGGAGAACTCAAGGACGCTGTGATGGACTGGGTCTCGTTACGGCCACAGAAATTCTGGAAGCAAGGAATCCTTCGGTTCGTCAATGATTAGGTAATGATTGGTATTTGAATAAACTCTTCATTTGCACCCACAGTGTCGTTCCGTACCTTTTTATTTTTACACCCTTTGTAAGATAATAATGTTCTATCTGTCTGTTATATTTCAGCAATGTGTTTAAATCGAAAAAAGAAATTTTTTTTTTTACAAATTTTTAATTATATACTATACGTTTCAATAAAATTACCAAAGATTAATTTTTAATTTTCCTATTCATAATATTTTTTCCTATGGAATGAAATAATAAATATGGTATGTAAATCATTTTTGTGAAATTATTCTTTGTCATAATATCCACATGATACTAATTTGGTATTCTGAAAACTTTCATAACACTATAATATATTATACAGGACATATATTTTAATCACTTTTATCAATCCTTTTATATCAACAATGCAACAATATTTGACCGAAATGGAAAGCTTTCATTTATGAATAATTCCTTGCTTCATCTTCGATGCTGATGATAGATTTCAAATTGTTTAAGGGGATCCCATTTCTACTTACAATATAATCACTCAAACATTATTGTATCCTATCTTCTCTGCACTAATTAAGAGATTTATTTAACTTTCAAACAGGGTTCTATTAATGAATTACCAAAAGGTGCTCTAAATTTAGGGAAGCTTCAATTTGACATCAATCAAATCATTATAATCGAATTGTTTGGCCTTTCAAGTTTGATTATTCTCTAATTATTAAGTGGCTCTCTAATGAAACGAATTTCGCTTATAGTCACTACTTATTAATCCAACTGGCAGAATAAACTGAAAATAAATATATCCAATCTTATTCTAAAACTTAAATTATATTATCTATCTATACTTATAATAAAGCTCAATGTGTGTATGTGTTGGCGCTCTACAGACCATACCGCTGGACCTACAGCTACCAAATTTGGTACATGTATACCTTGGTGGTCGGGAATGTGCACCTCGGGTGCCTTTTTTCAAATTTTTAATTAGAATATAAATTAATTAAAAATTAACGAAATTTCAAAAATTTTCAGCTATAACTTCCGAAAATATTATTGCACAAAGATGATTTTTTCATCAAATTAAAGATGAAAAAAATGCTTTTTAACATTGTAAGTATTTGAACATATAATTAATGCTTCTATTTTTAACGAATTTTTAAAGAAATATTTTCACATATTTTTTCCAACAATATATTTCGGAAAAAACAATAAAATTTAATCTGCACGAGCACGTTACGAGTGAAAGCGAAAAAATTATCTTTTATAAATATGTTGCCATCAGATTGACAAAAACTGTAATTAAAAAATAAATAATTATTGCAAATTAATAATATAAAAATGTAATTTTCTGCATGAGTGTGAGTGAAACGAAATAAATATGAAATTCGTTTTTTTTAAAGAAAATATAAAGAAAAAATTATGTGACTTTTTCAATATTATTAATCGAATAAATCAGCTCTATTTAAGACAAACACTGTTTAATATATATATATTTGCTATTCAAGGTCCCAAGGCTATTGTAAAACTTTAATAATAGAAATGCTTTAATAAAAAAGGGTCTAAATGAAGTAAATAACTGCATAGTATGTGAGTTTATAAATGCTTTAAAAATAAAGAATGTTTAGATTTTAAATAAAAAGAGATAACTTCAATCAACTCAGTTTCTAAAACTTGATTCATGAATATTTGATGGTTGAATAGAAACGGGTAATTTTAAACCACTTCATCGACCATTCCAAAGATGATACCCTAATCAACGTCCATGATTTCTCAACAATGACTGGCCAAAGAATGCAAATCTTGAGTTTCCAAACATTTCTATTCAAAACTTCATAAATCTACAAAATTTGGTAGCAGAAGGTAAAAACTTTCATTCATTTATTTCAAAGTTGAAGTGTCAAGAATATTTCGTAGAATATGATTTCTTGTAACTGAAAGATGCATAAAATTTAGACTCAATATTTTTTTTAATTATGTTTATAAACCAAAATAAAATAAAATATTGTCGTTGGCATCGTTTAAAGCTTTTTGAAAGTAAAACTGAAATCAGGATTTTATGACGAATCTAAGTAATTTTTGTTGAATAGTTCTTGAAATATTACATAAATTATTGTAATTATTCAGTAGTACACATAATTATTCACTTTTAATTAATTTTTAAAAATATGCTTGGTTTGGGTAAAAAGAATGTTTTTACATCAGTTTGCAGTTTAATCATATCCACTTTAATTTAAAGTTGAAATTTTGAGAGAGCTGACAGATAATTAGCGAGAAATGTAGTACATTACGGGCTTACGGCCTTTATAACTGCATGAATGAATTATATGGCAATCAAAATTTGAACCTTAAAAATATTTTGTAATAGCTATCAAAAGACAGGTTACATAAAGTATTTAATTGACAATGGCAAGTCACATAATGTAATTAATTTATAATGACATTACATTAAGTATTTAACTGATAATTTTAAAAAGCAATAATATTGGCGAGCCAGCTGGTCGCCAAAGGCGGCTAGTTTTATATAAATGATAGGATGGATAGTCGGAAAGAAACATTTTCTTCTCATTTAGGGATTCTTTATACTAATTTTCATTGAAATTATTGCAATAATGGTAAAATTCGGTTTTAAGAGCGATCAAAAAAGGCCAAGAAAATAATTAACAAAAGTATATAAATATATTCAAGTGCATTTTTATTTATTACGAAAAATTCCAAGCGAATCATATGCGATATAGTTTGACGATGAAAATCGCCAAATTGGCGTACTTTTTTCTTGTCACTTTTTGGTCGCCATTACGACTGACAAGCACTGTTATAACTGAATTGTTATTAGCAATATGTTATTCTTAGAAAATAGTATTGATAATTTTACTATTTCACAGAGAATTTAATACATTCAAGTAAAAATTTCAGTGTGCATTTTAAATTAAATTGTTGAATAAATACATCAATAAGGCTATTTTTCGTTTCTTATTTAGGAAATAAAAAGAAGCAAGTATTGTATCTGTTGAAAATCAGAAGATGAGAATTTGACGAATTCCTCTGATGTAGAAATTCTTAAATTTGCAAAAAAATATATTTTGGGATTATATTTGTCTATTACACATCAATTTGTAACTCTTCATCAAAAAAGTAGAATAGATTAAATATGATACGTATGCTTGCACAACGATATCACAATTTTATCTCTATCGAGATAATGCATATCTCAATAGAGGTAAACAAAAATGCATATCCTACTCTCTTCATTTTATGAAGAATGTAAGCTATCTTTCATCATTATGGTAAAATTATAAAGAAGAAGAAAGAAAATCAATTATGAAAAATAAAAAAAGAAATCTTTTCACTGAATATAATAGTAACAGATAAAAAAAAGGAGAATATCTTAGAAATGGTGACACATTTTTCATGTTTTGAAAGATGAAACATCATTAACATATACAATCAAATGCATTTTTATTTAAGATAGCACACGAAAATTACAAATTTCCATAATTCTTACAACACAAAAGATAGAATTTTTGAACCTAAAAATATTCCAAAGAAACTCTAATTTTGGAGTTATGTATAATAAATACATTTATATGGAATATTCCAAACTATCTTAAATTTAATTAAAATTATTTTTTCGTTAATATTATAGAAAAAAACTTTATATGATATTTTCTTAGATACTATATAATTTAAGAAATTATGCTTCATTTTCGATGCCATTTCGTGTTGAATAACTTTAAAGTCTTAATATTTCATGCATTTTCAGAAATATACGTGAATTATCGCTGAAAGGAAATCCCTGACAGCTGTCTCGTAAATATAAATTCAAATAATTGTTCAAATATAATATTTTGACTCAGAAATTTATATTTATTTGAAGTTTGTACTAACTAAATATGGATACTTTTCGCTTTAAACCGATCTTAAAAACTTTTTTATTTCTAAGTTGTGTTGTTTTGGAGAATTTCAACATCTCAATTACTAATGAACTTATTTTTAAATAGCAATAAATTTAAATTAATCCATATTAAAAAAGTGCGTAGTTCTAACTTTGTGACACGTTTGTCTAATTGAAGTAATTTGTAAACTGTTGAGAAATATTTTGAAAATGTATTTTTTATAAAATATATTTAGGGGCCTAAACTATAAATAAATAATAACGTTTTTTAAAAATTTGAAAACATTAGAAGCTTTATTAAGAAATGTATATTATATCACACATATTTGGTAAATATCTTAATATTAACTGGCTGTCAAGTTAAATAAATTCAATAATTATATATCGGAAATCAGATTTTAAAAATATTTTGTTTCTTTTCCTAAATATTTCTTATCAGCAAGTGCAAAATTTTCCATTGCACTCTTATTTAATTAATGAAACTAAATGCTAAACAATAGGAACAATGACTTGTTTTTTATTTATAATATTTTAGGATTGTGTGAATCATTCGATTGATATTTTTTTCTTCGGATGTACTAAATAATTAATAATTATACTTTAGACAGCTTTTGTACATTTTGATAAAAAAATACATGGATGAAACACCTTCAGCAAGCAAATCAATGAACTGATTTTATCTGTTCTTTTTCAAAATCTACATGTCTGATTAGATACAAGAAAAATAAAATGATCTCATTATATTCTGGAAAAACTTTGGAAACTAGCAATTTATAGTGTAACTAGCAAATTTCTGGTACAACTAGTGCTCTAAAAAACTAGCAAATCAAGCAAAACTAGATCTGATTATTTTATAGGATAAAATGCATATAACTATGTAAGATTACTAAATTTTTAAATTATCAATTTTAATCAAATTTTTACATCAATTTCAAAGAAATTTCTGCAGTTCTTTACAATGCTATTCTCAGAGCTATGTAAGCATCATAAATTAGGTTATGATGTCCTATCAGCCCAAATTATTTGCAGGAATCTGTAAAAAGTATATACATTTTTACAGATACAGATAATTACAGAATAACTTTATTACTTATAACAAATTGGGATATTAAATTTAGCCCAATTTGCATTTAAATTTATTTTTAAAAAAGTGGAACTTGAAATTATTTTTATGAAATCTTTTATCTTTTTATTTTCAAACTATAATAAACTGATAAATGTTATTTGATATCAGAAATAAAGAATTAGAATACACCAAATATGTTGTGATATAATGTATTGCAGCTGTTTTTTAAACTGACAAATTCAACGATTATTGGCAATTATTTTACATAAAGTATTTCAGAATTATATAATATAATTACTGTATTAAATATTACAGTATTTATACAAGAGAATAAAAATGCATTTCTTTACAATACTATATAATGATTGTTTAGCCAACATTTAATGCTCAACAAATCATAGCGATGACTACATTCCTTCATTTTTACAAAAGAGTATTTTTAAAAATCTGAAATGGATATATTAAGTACTTTATTTGAATATTTTATGATGCAATTACTTATCAATTTATAACAGTGAAACTGCTTTATGAATGATGTGCCCAATTCCTGAATGTCGTTATGTCATTAGCTCGTTGAAAGATAATATATCACACAACCAATGGAAATGCTCACGTTCCACAAGTTGTTGTTGCATAATACATCACCCAACAGCCATTAGCGGTATTCTTGAATAACTACAGCCTTTCATGGAAATGTCTGCTTCATGTCAAAATCGAAGTTTCACATCTAAAACCTTACGTACCTGCAATGTTATGCATGTTTGATGTTAAACAGTATATGAAAATTCGAAATGATTACTTATATCCATAACAAATGTAATGTATTTATATACATGATTTAAAACTAAATTCAGAAAAAGGGAAAATCTAAAAAATAAAACTCGTTGTAATCGGAATATTGAAAAAAAATCAATTTTTAAAACAAATTGGGCATATAATTTATAAAATTCTATTCTTGCTGTAATTTACATTCAATGAAATCCTAAAAATAAGAAAGATATTTATTTCATATTTAAATGAAAAGGAAAAAGTGGTTTTCATATTTTTTCACGTAATAATACATTTATTTAATTTAAACCAGTTACTAAAAATCGTCTTCTGGGCCTGTCAACCCCTTAATCAATTTCGCAAGCAAAGCATTAGGAACAATTTTCCCTAGTTCGCTACCCGCGTCGCTTGCTACACTGAGACCAATGTAACTTATGGTACTTAAAAGACTAGTAACAGTTATCTGTCTGCGATTTAAGCTGAGTGAACGTCTCTTGTTTTTCTAGTTATCTCAACTAAGGTCAGGAGTACGACTTAAATAGTTCATTGCTTCATATTCATCTGTATAACATTTCAATGGGGGGGGGAGGTTCATTCATATACCTCATAGACAGATCACAGAACAACCCAATTCGAGAGACACAGGTCACTGGGGATGACGCTTTTCCCCTAATGCCAGGATGTCGGCGTTGTTGGTAACTTTTTTTTTTTATTGAAACATTTATAAAATCCTGGTGCACCACAAAGAATCACGGGGCTTACAGAAGTAAGTATTCAACACATAACAAAAAAAAGAAAATCTAACAGTTATTAAGGATTAAAATAAGAAGAAAATGAAATAAGAAAATTTAAATTAAAAATAAGAAAATTCAAATGAAAAATAAGAAAATTTAAAAAAATTAACAGGTCTCAATAATAAATTTACAAAATTTTTTAAAAGCCCTTCTGGGGGAAACAAGTTGATGAAAACCTTGAGATCAATTTATACTAATGGCTTGATCTCAAATGCTGTAACATATCCACATAATTAGGTTTCTAAAAAATATTTCGAACATCTGGCTATCCAAACATAAAATAGGCATACTTACGACGAATTAAAAAAACCAGAATTTATAAAAAAAATGAAAAATGGGAATTCTTTTATCACTTTGATTTTACACATGATACTTATTTTGTTTTAAATTTATATTTGATTGCCATTTACAAACTAGGATTTTATTTTGGTAATTTAAAATTGTAATCTAGTGATTATATGTTCTCATTTTAAAAGCTAAAACATTTCAGTATTTACAGGCATTTTTGCAAAATCATAGATAAACTATCTAAAATATTTAATTATATCATTTCGTCTATGAAGTAACTTAAAGTTTTTTTTCAGTTAAAAATCTGATTAATTTCACAAATAGTTAAATATCCACGATATTTGCTTAGCAATAAATATATTTTCTTCGTTTTGAAATTTCAAAAACTGTCCAGTAAATATAGGAGAAAAAATGTAATTAATGAGTTATAGAGATAAATTAAAATTTTAAAATTTATAGAGTATCTAAGTAGGTACATGAAAAAAAATAAAGTAAAAATAAAATAAAAAAATTATAATGTAGCATTAAATCTTGAGTATTTCTTAGTAAGTACATATAATTATTTTTACAAATTTTAAGTAGTTTATATTTTATAATATCTGTGTCGTCTTTAAAATTCGTAGTGCCGCTTCTTTTCTTTTTTAAAAAAATGGCGTTTTTAAAGAGCAAATATTCTAACATTATTCGTCAAAGTTATAATTTTATGAACACTTACTTATATGATGTATTATATTCAAACCCGAGATGTAAAAGTGAAAATATATTTAGAAATTAATTAAAACGGCTGATATCTTTTCATTGGTGAAAATTAAATAATTATTTCCCATTTATAAACTTTAGAAATCATTTTCAATCAAATTAATAATCTTAGTTCTAATGTGGGTTGCTAATAATATCCCTTATTCATTTTTTTTTGTAAAAAGGAAATCCTTCCATTTTTGTATGAATATATTTACATATTTTATAACCAATAATTTTCCTCTCCAAACAGAATTACTTGTATATATTTATTTATCGAAAACATGCTTACACATCTGAATTTTACATTAGGAAGGAAATATTGAAAATAAATATGTCAAATATATAAAAAAGTAAAACTAAATTCAAATAAAACAGAAAAAAGAATAATAACATTTGGTTTTATTATCATTAACACTTTAAATCAATGTGGTAAATAAAGAGCAATGCTTCTTATGATTAAGGTATCCGACTACGTTAAAAACACTAGTTATTGAACACATTTGCAGTTTTTTTTTTAATTATTATTTTTTGTAACTGAGACTTTATTCTTTCCAAAACAGTTTATCTTTTCTAGGAAAAGGAAGACCAGACCTATCATCCAGAGTCCCATATTTTTCAGTTTGAAATTTGTCCTTAATTTCATTTTTCTCAAAAATTTAATTTCCTTGAAAATTTATTACCATTTAGATAATATCTCAAAAACTAACAGAGGTATTTACATAAACATTTCAGCCCTAGTTTTAAATAATATGGACAATGAAATGAACCCAAACGTTTATTGTTGATGAAATACTTTTTTCATTTATAAGTGTTTTTTAGAAAAAAAAATGTGAATTTATCCAAAAAAAAGCATACATACGTATATTTTTACTCTTAACTTCTTTGCATCTCTAGATTTTTCTTAGAGTTTGGAATTTTTCATTCGTCATTTTGTTCTATAACTTGTGCACAGAGTAAAATAGGATTGCCTCATTACAATTTTGTGCTGGGTGGTAAATTTCATTACCATTTACTACAAATTTTCTTAAATTATGTTTTCAAATATTTTTTTTGTAATGATAGTATTTTGTATTATGATTGACAATATATCTAAAAACCATAGTTTTAAATAGTTTTTTTGTCTAATTTTTCAGAAATTTTCCTTCGAACTTAGTCGAATACTTTAATGCCATTAAATGTCTTCTTGTAAAAGAGAAAGAGGGAAAACATGCATCTTCAGATGACTTTTTACTTTTTAAAACTCTTTCATAAGCTATTTTTTTGAAAAATGAAAGACTATATTTTATACTTAAACCTTTTCCGTGCCTCATAAAGAATATTCAACTAGAGCAGCAGCACGCATTTCTCGAAACAGCCAACTCCAAGCTCCTTCACGAAGGAGCTTACAGGGAATCCATTTTCATTTCACGTTAAAGGAGATTTATAAATAATTCTTTAATATATTTCATGCAGGTTCCTCTTTCAGATACTTCAGATTTCCATACTGTACCAACTTGGAATGCTAAGATATGGGAGATTAAAGTATTAGAGAAGAAATAACTTGATTCTTTTAAAGTAATGTTTAATGTTCGGTTTTTTTAATGGTTAATATAAAAAGATGCTTAACTTCTTTTACATGTAAAAATGTGTTGTTTGTTGAAGAATATGACACATTTCATTACATTAAATAATATAATATTAGAAGCATGATGAAAAATAGGATTTTTTAACATTTTTTATTGAATTTCAGATGATAAAACATTTTAGTTCTTTATACTGTCCTTGCCGATTTTTTTAAAATAAAGCCTTTAGAGAATTAACTTGATTTTATGATGAAATTCAGTATAAACATTTTTTACTATGCTTTTGATTTATCTTTTCACTATACCTATACTTTATATTTTTACTATACCTTTGTCGATACCAAACTTTTTAAAAATACAGACATTAATAAATAAATTTGTTTAGAACAGTAGATTTAAATGAATTTGAATATACTTATTTCTATAAAAGGTATCATTTTGACCCCTTTTGGTATGTAATTAGAACAAATATAAACTGACCTACCTACTATGAAGTAGAAGAATCTGTGGTGAAATAGAAAAAAACTTCTATAATTTGAATATATTTGCTGACGTTTGTTGTGATTAAAAAAATTCCTCTGTGTTTATTTTCTAAGCTATTTCTACATCTATTCTTCCATCATCATCTTCTATCAAAACATTGACCCACACGACTTCTTACCAACAACTTATAATAGATTCTATTTGACTGCCTTTCTTCTTCGGCTTCTTGCTTCTTACATACGCATATTTTGTTGATACATACTTCATTCTGTATTTAAACATATGTATGTGTGCGTCCCTATCAAGCCATTACATATTTAAATATATATGAATTGGTAATATAAGCCAGGTAGAAGGGAATGCAATAAAATCAAAATCACAGCTAATAGAAAAAGAATCCTACGTGAAGCCTTTTTCAAGAGTTACCCTCAGGCAAGGATTCAAATAAGTGATTTTATCTGTGAGGAATTTGACAGTGTCCAACAGTATTCATCCCTCGAGACCCGAAAATCCCCCAAATTAAGGCCAAAGAGATACAACAAATTAACAAAATAGACAAAAAAAAAAAAAACATCAAAAACATCCCCAATTAAAGCAAAAATATATAAAAATAACCTACATAAGAATATTCAACCAATAATTAAAAATATTCAACCCAATAATTAAAAAAAACAAAAAGAAAAGAGCATACCAGCAATTTGTTAGACATTTTGCGATTCCTCTCAGAAAAAAATCCCTTATTTTGAATCTTTTTGAAAAAGTCTTAAGGCCAGATTCGTTTTTCTATTTGTTGTAATTTTGATTTTATTGTATTCATTTTTAGTTGGCTTATATTACTAATTTGTTTAATTCATGTCTATTTTAGAAGTAGCTGCGTTAGCGCTCCCTAAATACAATGATAATTTTTTATAGTTTTTTTTATATTTTTTTTATATTTTAATTTTGTTTGAATCCGAAATGATTTCTAGTTTCAATTCCAGTTTTTAATTACGTTACCTCTTATATTGCTAGTTTATTTATTTATACATATATGTATGCATTATCAACAATATTTAATCGAATGGTTAAAATAATCCCTTCGGTAAAAGTAGGCATATTACATACATTCCTCCAAAACTAAAATACAAAAAGATAAGATTTACGATTATATGTCTTCTAAAAAAGCAAAGTGAAAATTTTTAAAAAGTATTCTCATGAAATATGGCAATAATTTTCCAAGAAGAAGATTACACAAAAAATTTTCAAAGGGCTCAGAATGACCCCTTGGTAAACCTAGTGTTAATTATTACTTTTAATTTTTCTTCTAGTAAATACATTTGTGTAATAATTAAAACTTAAATGTTTAAATTCTTTTACTCGAGATATTGACTTTGCCTCTTAATAAAGAAAAAAATTTAAAAAAAATTCACATTGTGTTTGCACACAGATATTGTGAAATACCCAACAGACATTTCTATCATACTCAAAATACCATGTATTCTTTCATTCTCGTGCATCAAAGCTTTCTTTCAGCAAATAACATTTATTATTATTATTATTTATTTACATTTCTGGTTTTCAATTTTTTCAGTTTTTTTTTATTAAGTTATATTATACTTATTTACAAATTTGGCTTTCAAATTTTTTGCATTTTGTAAAGACTGGAATTGAAACAAATGATAATAATAAATCCTCAAAAATAATAAAGTTATTAGAATTTTAAAATAAATTATGGAAAATTAAAATAAATTATGCCTTTTTTTATCGTCTGTCTACTTTTCTTGAAACCGCATCAGTTGAAAGAGAACTAATACATTTAATTAAATATTTTTTTCATATTTCGCTATCAGAATTAATTATAGTTCCTTTTAATTTGAAATCTACTTTGTGCATTTAGTTATAGAAGCACATGATGATTAAATCAAATTTAAATCTAATGAAATTTCCACATCTATTTTTTTAAATGTAAACAATGTATGAACTGTATAAAATAAAAAGAGCAATGATTGCATGATTTAACTGCAAAAGAAAATAAAGAAATAAACAATTGCTTAATAATATGCATATATTTGTATATTTTAATATGTAAAGATTAGATTTACATTACATTTTAATTAGAATTTTTCTATATTTAATACTGAATATCATAATTAAAAATAGTTATATGACCTTTTAATCAGATATCAAATATATTCTCAATTTACTATGAGGAAAAATTTTAAATTAACAACGTATTGAAAATATGGGTTTAGTAAACAAATAATTTTATTCTCGCCTTTTGATTTCTTCTATTTTCTTATGTGCCTTTTATTTATCAACCACAGTCAATTTCCTTTATGTTTCTGAAATAAATATAGGAATCTCCGTAAATAAAATATAAAATAATTGTAATATATACTTAAAACACAACAATCCTTAATTATATGTTTTGTATTTGTATACATTCGTATTTTTATATCTTTTAGAAGTATGTATGTATCTATTAAAATCTCTACTATTAATCTAATTATAAAACATAGATTTATTCTTAGTAATTCAAATTATCTTATAATTTTAAAAAGATTTAGAAACATGTCTATCTCTATTAAAAAATCTAATTTTTAGTTAATCTAACTACAAAAAAAGATATTGATTTTCAAAATTTCGAATTGTTTTATAAATTTAAGTGAGGATTAAAAAGAATGTCTATCTCTATTAAAATCTCAACTATTAATTTAATCTTATTATAGAATTTCAAGATTTCAAGACACGATTCATAGAATTTCAAGTTAGCTTCCTATAATTTTAAGTAAATATTTGATTTTGAAAAAATGAAACTTATATTTTTAAAAAGTGGGAATATCCTTGGAGAGGAAATAATAATATTTTTTAAAAAGCAGAAGCTCAATGTTATTTCCTTTAGAAAAATCCCGGTTATAAATAAAATCTAAAAAAAGCAATTCATCCTTTTTTCACAACTGGTTTTCCAAAATTAAATACCATCTTTAAAAATTATGAAACAATTTGTTCCTACAACATTTTTTAGATCTATTCCCTTTTTATGTTTTATTTTCAGTGCCGAACAAACAAAAAGGAAAATAAGTAAGGGCAGCAAAAACAAGAGAATGAAGGACGTTCTAAATAATTCTCGCGTAGTACCATATTAGTTTGTGCCGCCCTTAAGTCATCAGATATTCATGCCAACCTCATATTTCATTGATAGCAGCTTCCCCAATTCTTACCAAGCCGAAGAGAAAAAAAATGGCGAATGATGAAAGCGGTAGAAATACGTACGCTGTTCTACTAACTCAAGTGAAGTTGCCATCAGTCTTTTTTTCAAAAACAGAAATATAAGCTTAAGCGAAACTTTTTTCGAATTTTTTGCTACTTTTTCTTTTTCTAGTTTTTGAAAGAAAAATTCTTTTGGTGCTGCAAAATGGAATAACCTAAATGTTTTTCGATGTGTTCTGGGAGGTTATTTGGAAGAAATACTGGCTATACGAGCCTAGAATATCTAAATCTTTCATAAAAGAGGTAAATATTTATTTTTCTGCACAAAAAGTGATATATTTTGTTAATAGTGCAAGAAATATTGAGAGTATCAAGTATATATATATAGTTGAACGTATAGTATCAAGTATATAGTTGTGTGTATCAAGGAATATTGTGAGTACATACAGACTTGGAAGCTTGAGATATTTTGGACAATGTAATCAAAGTATGCCGGTCATATAAAAAAACTGAGATTGAATTATGAACTGAAGAAATATTTTTTGATAAATTATTTAAAAGAAAATCTAAAAAGAGATGTGTGAAGAATCATGAACAAGACAACCTTCAAATATTTTAACATTGCATAAAACAGATAAATAATTTCCTTCTGACATAACATTCCTGAATATATTGAATAACTTATATAACTTACATAACTGCAAGTATTATTTAATTAATGATATAAGTTATTTAAGAAATTTAAGTACCAAATCAAATTTAAAAAGATACTCCAGCACTCTATGAATTTTTCACAACGATGCAAGATTTTTGCATTTGCAATTAAGTTTACAATGCTATAAAAATCTAAATTGTTGGGGGACAGCTTTTTCTCAGTCATGTAGCAGCACCTGTAGCTAGAATTTTTCTTTTCAGGGTTAACGATGATGAGTTAACCCTAGTCATTACCATTGTATTATTTCCGGAAAGGCAAGAACGCATCAAAATCACACAAGAAGTTATGAGAATGAACTCTTGAAATGGGGGATGACAATTTTTTTTGAAAACTATGCAGTGACCTCGCCATTCATTTTAAGGTAATGAGACCCATTTCTAATTCAGATCGTCATAATAAAACATGAGGGATTTCTCAATGCAACGCATGCAAGCATTTGCAAAATTAATAGAGCTGGCTGTGTTTGTCAAGTAATTCGTTTTAAGGATCCTTCATCAGATTAAGGAAATTTATTTGACGCATCACATTAATATCTGTGATACACTTTGGATACGTAAAAAAATGAGCGAATATTGAATTCTGACGACAAAAAGTTGATAGTTTATAGCAATGTTAATAAGAAAACATCAAGGGTAATGCAAGATGTATCAGAGCAGACGGCACCAAAAGCAGTTTATGCTTTTAGTTTGGTGGAATTACATAGGAACTTTTACTTAAAAAAAACCAAACAATTAATTCAAAAATGCAATTCACGTTCAATAACTAGCCAATCTGAGTCATACAGTTAATGAAAACCGACCAGAATTGACAAATCGTACGGGCCTTGATATGATTTGGCTGAACCCCACATATTTTTCACCAAAAATTATTGGAACTAAGTACGGATGTGTATATCTCTGATCTTCTGCTTTTAAATTAAAATTATTTCGTTAAGTGCAAAACTTCTTGAATAGTAAAACTATTGTTGATGACGTAAAATCATATTTAATTCAATATTTTGAAGGCAAAAATTTTAATTTTTGTGAATATAGAATCATGACACTGCCTAAAAAATGGCAAAAAGTGAAAATGAATAAATAAAGTTTTATGAATAAAGTTTTAAAAGTATTTTATATTTTAAAGAATAAGAATTAAGTTTAAAAATAAAAATAAGGAATACATTATAAATTTTCCTTCTTATTTGATATTCGCAATCAGTTGTCTACCCAATATATGTGCTAATGATATTTCCAATGGATGTCGTTACATTTTGCCCGTACAACTACTTGCATTTTGCAGACTTTTTAAAATAGAATAAAGTATAATTCTTTCTATTTCGTACTTAGAATACTTGTAGCGGGTTATATTGTGGTGTCGCGCCAATGGGGATATTGAACTCCGCCAAGGATTGAATTCGCGACCTTACGATTTGCAGCCGCTTAACATATCCGATAAGCAAAAGTGATCGCTAATGTTTAGTGCGTATTACTGCCTTATTAAGGTTTATAAAACTGGCTTAATAAGGTAATTGGCTTATTAAACACTCTCTTCACCTTTTTGCTCGCCATAACGCTACCGAAAGACTCACTTCGCCCGCCATAAAGCTTGCCACTATAAAATCGTTCTTCTCTCCACAGACTCATTAGTCGAGGAGTATTGAGGCGATGTCTTAATATCAGTAACGCACTGTAAACATTAGTGATTACATATATGTTATACTGTTGAAAATCGTAAGGTTGCAAGTTCGATTCTTGGCTTAATTCAATGACCACATTGGCGCGACACTACGATATAACAGGCCACATACTCATTGTTTCCTTTCACCAAACAGAATTTTCATCGCAATTTTTGTCCATATCTCATTAACAATATAACTGTTTTTTTCTTTTTTATTCACAGTATTTTGAATATTCCTATTTATTTTGCACTGTATCTCGGAGTTGGAAACATATAATTGATACTCAAGCCGTTTTCTCTCCCTATCTCTTTGTAATTTTTACAACATAATATTCCATTCTTTTCTTTTCTAGAAAGATATACATGGCGGAACGATAACTAGTTTTTTTTATTTCAAATGTATTCCGGCCTAAGCTATTTTGACATAAATGTGTGAATGTGCTTAATACGTTGTAATAATAAATGCGTGAATGTGCTTAATATGTTGGATAAAGTCTATAAATATCCCTAACTTTGTTTATTGCATACACTATTAATTTTCATTTACATTTGACTGTAAATTTTAATTATTCGCTTACATTTATGTTAACTAGATATTGATTCCTTTTTAGTATTAGTATTATGAAAATATTGTTTATCCCACTTCGATGTATTTCATTATTTCAATTTCCAGGTATAGATATCTTATTTATTTTCGTTCCATTAAATATTGTTCTAGAATTTAGATGGATGGTTATGGAAAAAAATATTTAAAATCTTTGGATCTTGAGAAATTTATAAATATGGATGTAGCAGTTTAAAAATAACAAATATTTTTATAGAATTCCTTGTCGAAAGAATAGATGAAATTTTAGAGAATATTTATTTGAAATTTATTATTCTTTAATTTAAATATATATAAGTAAAAAAAGTTTAGAGGGCACGAAAATGCTTATTGACTGGATACGATCCGTGAATTAAAAGATGAATTTAATATTATGTCACATGTAACAATCCATCAAAATATTCTTAATGCAGATAAGATAATATAGATAAGATAATGCAGAGGCATATAATTCATTCTACGTATACCAAGTTTCATGCATGGTTACATCTTGGATAGCTGATGTCTTTTGAGAAAGAGTTTCGAATAATTTCATTAATTTTTATTTCCTAAAATATTAATAGAAATTTTGTCAGAGCCTCAAATGATTGGGAACATATTATTGATTTATTCCAATTTTACATTACTTTAAAACTTGAAACAGTGATATTTCAATTATACCAATAATTTTTCCCAGCTATTTTTTTAATTATTAGTACTTCTAAATATCTGTTTTAATTAGAATTTTTACAAATACTTCTAATTCATAAAATTTCTTGCAAGAAAATAGTAAGGCTATAAAGATAGCCAAAGTTTTTATAACACTTTTTCAAAAATGCGATGTTTAATATTATATTATTTTTTAGTTTACTACCTAATTTAATACTTTTTTACATAATGGTTGACCTCTTTTATAGAGGGTTTTTAACAAGCATCGTCAAATTATTTCTATAAATGAATTGATGCTAATATATGCACGTACAGAGAGTGGGCGAAATTAAGCTTTCAAATAAAAGAGTATATAACGAAAAGATTCTTCATATTCTACTAAATTATTGAAATTTTCTTGATTATATATTTATGAAAGAACCTTAATCAGTTCAATGATTATATTAGAAAAATTAATTTATTCTTTTCAAATTATGCCTTAACCAGATGGAGCAGGACATGTTCACATTTAAAGAACTCTAAGGGAAGAAATTTCGAATTCACAATTAATAAACAATTTCAAGTTATCGTATAATCGAAGTATTTTCACTTAATAAAATAACAGAAAATCTTTATAAAATTTGTAAATTAAATATTTTACACATCATCAGTTTCTTGTGATAGTTATTTAACTAAAATTAAATAATTTAATTAATTTATGCAAATTAATCAAGGTTAATTTATTTAGGTAGAATGACCCACTGTACAATAATTTCAGTTCTTAACTTAATTTTATAATCATTAAGATACCAATGAATAAAGAATAAACAGTTATTTTTCGTACAAAATATCCCAGAAAGACATTTTTAATATTACAACATTAAAATTATTCACAAAAGTGTATTTTAAACTGAAAACTCTAAGGAAGAGATAATATTCATCATTTGTACTGAGGAATAGATTTAAAAAAATCTTTTCTCTTCTACCAATTTATTTATGTTTCAGCAAAACCGCTCTAACTTATTTTCTGAGCTCTAAACGCTGTCTCCCCTTTTACTATTGGCAGGAGCATTCATATATGCTGCTTACAGCTGAAAGTTGTTCATATATGCTGATTACAGCTGAAAATTATTCGGTGAAATTTATTCAAATATGCAGATTACAGCTGAACATTATTCGGTGAAAGTTATTCAAATATGCTGATTACAGCTGAAAGTTATTCATATATGCTGATTACAGCTGAAAGTTATTCATATATACTGATTATTGATTCAATGATTACAACTGAAGCGTTTATTTCAGCTGCAATCATTGGATGAAATAAACGTTTAAATTGCTCATGTGTTTCTTTGATTGAATAAATGGGATAGCGATGGCCTGGTGGTAAGGTCTCTGGTTATGAGCCAGAAGTTCGAAAATTTGGCACCCGATTCCATTGAAGAACAATTGCGTAAGCGGATCTGGTACAAGCCAGTTTCTCCAAGGTCAAACGTCATCCCGTTGATGTGGCGCGGAAGCTTGGAGAGGACATGTCTGCCGATATGTCACCCTAGTCATCTTATCGTGGCTCAAAATTATTACTCCCAAAATATCCCTAGTGTTATTTTAAAATGGGACTTTAATAAATAAAAATTTAACTGTGCCATGTTTTCAAATTTTCTTTAAGAAAAAAAAACCTTTTTTACCAGAACTTTCTGTTATTATTATATCGAAATAAAAGTATTCTAATAAAAGTTCTCTACGTTTTTTTCAAAATTTAATACCTAAAAGCAAAAAGTAAAACGTTATAAATTCATTTGATATCCCAAATTTATTCTTTAGAAAGAAATAGGGAAAAGAACAACCTTTATTAAAGAAAAATCGTTCTAATAAATGATAGGTGCATGAGTTAAGGTAAAAAATCATAATCGGCTAAAACATTTTGTAAGAAAAGAAGCATCAAATGCCATTGGAAGCTAAAGAGCTATATATAACAGAATTTGATTAAAGAAAAAAAGTCTACATTTTATTTTTGCTACAACGTTTTTGCCGTAACATTTTAAATTGGCAGATCCAGAAGAAACCACATTTTCACTGACACTGGATGGAAAATGAAAACTTCCACGAGAAAAAATACATCTGCCAAAGTGTTAACTTTAATTTAGTTCACAATAAATTCCTATTTCCAGGCGCGGACCTCTCAACTTGCTCCTTGCAATCGATTACGCATTTCTTTTCGTTTTGCTTCCTGTAATTTGGTCCTGCCAGCTTCCTTTAGTTTTCTCATAATGTCGAATTTATTACATCAAAATCTTGCTCTGTGAGTAGGAAACATCCTTGCTTGTATTCGTCTGTAGCTGTTTTCTTTTTGTTCAGCTCTTGGGAAATAAATAAAGGCTGACCGAGGGGTCATCCATGGTCCAAAAACAAAGAATTCAGAGCTAGAAATACAACATTTCAAATGCAATAACAACTAATGGATTTAATAGGCTTCTTTTAATATAAGTTATTTACAAAAGTTACTTTTTCATCAACTCGGTATTTGAAATTAAGATATAGAATATTTAAGTACTTTTAGAATTAAATATCTTGACAAGACTTTTAATTTTTTAAGATGCAACCTCTGAATAATTTCAGATTTTCGTTGCTTCGTAAGCATTAAAATAACAAATGTTCTTACTAAAAGTTTCCTTGTATTACTGCAATAACCCTAAAATGATTATTTTCGCTCAAGAATAAACTTAGCGCTTAGGGAAAATTAATTAAAAAAATTGTGTATATGTATTAAGTATTATTTAAGTATATATAAATAAAAGTATTTCAACCCTGTAATCTTTCTTCCATTTTCACCATCAATCATAATAATATAAAATTAAGTTTTTATTGCATCATTATTTGATAATCATGTAGATGTTAATATATATGACGTCAAATTAAATCAAAAGTGATTAAAAAGAAATCATCAACAATATGCAACTTTTATATAGATTTCGGAAAAAAATATATAGGATTATAAAGATTGTGAAATGAAATGTATAGGAATTACATAGGTTTTGAAATGAAATCCATGTTTTGTTTATTGAACACATTTTTCATAATTCTTATAGATTTCTTAAAGTGAAAAGCATATGAAAATATTTTATTAATTACATTTTTAAAGTTTTGGAAAGAATAATTGTTTTATGAATTTTATTTTGACATTGTTTGAAATGAAAATGTTTGTAAGGTACATAGACAGACTTTTACATAGAACATGTGACACAGTTTCAAATTCGATTTCTCCAAACTATCGCTATTCATGAAAAATACGGAATTTCTCCTAAATACAGTTTGAAAAATATTCCATATTTTTTTTAAATTTATCATATGTTTTGCTTTTTTGCTGAATGAATTGTGATGGTATGACTTGATAGAAAGCATGTCACTACTTTGCACTGATTAAATAGCAAATTTGTTACACTAATTTAAGATACTAGGGATTATATCGACTAAATGTAAATCAAAACTTAATACATATTTATTTAACTAGCCAAAAATTTCCAAATGAATTTAGGATTGCCATGTGATGCCATCAAAACATACTTTTTTCTCCGTCCCCTTTAAGTCTAACATGGCCGTCTCGTTGAGAGGACTGCAAAGAAAATGAGAATATGTTACAGACAGCATGGCAGCTACTCGAAGTGGCAAGCAAGTAATTTTGTGAAAGGCTTAGGTCCTCGCAAGGTGTCTGGTCTCAACGGCGAAAAAGAGAGCTTAAGGGATGATATCTCTTTATATGCTGGCGAGTACAATATATCCGCTCTCCTATTTACATGATATCGCTTTTTTTTAGTTGCCTTTTGTATGCATGTATACATACATATATCTTGTGAACTAGTGCTATTGCCACTGCAATTTTGTTTTTCATGCATGTTTCCAGATAGAATTGCAATGGCTCGTATGACGATGGATATTGGAGTCGAATTTCCTACTGGCTATCGTCGTTAGGATGATTCAGAATCGAAATTGGTGAAAAGGGAGACACTATATTTAAGAAATGTTCCGAAATGCCATTTGTCTAGAAATGGTTACAATATTTCTTTATTTGGGAAATGTTATAGTTTAAATATTGAATTTTCACTTTAGTAATTATTTATACTGAAAATTTTCTTCAAAATTTTTTAGAGCTATTGATTATTGGTAATCGCTGTAACTCCAACTTCCTGATCGAAATAAATTTAAATTTTTAAGAGTTTAATCAAAGTTTTGAATCAATTTAATTTCTTTCTTTCTGACAAGAATTGTTTATTTAACGTAATTAGATATGCCCATTTAATCACCATTTTTAATAAATTAATTTTATTTATAATTACCATGAATTATTTAATTAATATAAATATATATGAATGTTTAACTTTTTAAATTTTATACTGAAAAAATTAAATTTAAATTGTCAAAAATAAAAATTTAACAGTCTGATTTAAAGAAAATAAAACCAAAACTGAATACAATAAATAAATAATAAATATTTTTACAGGAAATAATATTTTTGAAATCAATTATTTATTTTCATATTCGATTTAATTTTAAGTTTGATAAATTACGAATATGATAGTCTAGTTTTGAATGAATTAGATATATTCCTATAAGTATCTCAAACATTATGTATCTATATTAATTAGATGTTTATTATTTTTATATAGGGGTTAATGCCTAAAACAAACTTAAGTACTAAATATTTTTAAAATTATATCTGTTGTAATCCCGTTTTTACAACAAAAAAACCTTTGTGAGTAGGAAAAAATTTATTGTTCTAATAAATTTCTCTGTAGGATCACATATCAATTTTAACATCATAAAAACAAATCATATCAAATCATAACACAACTCATATTGAATTGGAAAAAATGATGAATTAAACTAATTATAATAAAGAAATATTTTTTTAGAATATGAATTTTGATAACTATGTAAAAAATTCCATTTTTTTATAATTTCTTGCATAAAATAAATTAAATATATTTTTCCTATTTTGAAACCGACACAGACTTTCAAAGGCCAAAAAAAAGCTTCAACTCATTGAAAATAAGATAAAACCAAAACGAACTTTCAAGTGGCTGGGTTTTGTACATTTAAATTCAAATGCCTATCTTAATTTCCTTCTCTTTAGTAATAGCCAAAAGCACTCAGAATATTATGGTTTGGAAGCAGAAATGAAAAAAAAGTCCTTTTATATTGAGATAGCTCTCTTGCTAAGCGTTCCTTTTTAAATCAAAGGAGTTGATATTCGGTTCAGTTAACAACACAATAGGAAATGCAGTCTAAACGCTTGCATTTATTTGCATTGATGTTCTAAAAATGGTCGGAAACACTTACAGCGAAACTCTGTATACAAACTTTTAGAGTCATGTTTGCTTACCAGTAGGTTCTGAGTCTATATATTTACTTTCGATTCAAAGAATTTCTTCTTTCTACCTCATTTACAATATTTCGTAAATCACATACAATGGATGTAAATAAAATGCTGTAACTAGTCTTTCCTTTCTGAGTTGTTCAGGAAGTGAAGGCAATTTTCTGCACAGGGTTTTCAAATGTTTAGAAATGGATCTACTTAAACAAAAGCAGTGCTATTTCGCTTGTATAAATATTCCATTATATATGTTTTTTATAACCAGGATTATAAAGACGGAGTTTCATGCCCACCATTTTATAATAACAACAGTAGGAGAAAAAGAAAACATTCAATGATAAAGCAGTGTGAATATCTTGTTATAAGAATATATAATTATTGAGTTCATTTGCTCACTTATTCTTAATGTTTATTGGAAATAATAATTATTAATTTCATTTAGAAGAATTTACTATCAGGTATGGTTCATTCAAATGTAACTATTTTTCTTAATCCATGTATCATGAGCAGCAATTTCTTGAGTAAATTGTCTAAATCTATATACACAAATAAATGAAGACAATTCGTAAGAATTTTTGAGAATTAATCATTTGGAAATTAAATTGTAAGTTTAGTTGGCGATAAATCACCAAATGTGAGAATCTTATTTTATTTATCAATCGTTATTTTCTAATAACTCTAAAAGCGAAAAATTGATACCTCAAAAGCGATAAATCACCAATTTGTTGTTCACGCATTTTGAGGTTTCAAAAACCTCAAACCAAAACAATAACTTATTCTCACATGATAATAAACAAATACAAATTTGAAAAGAAATCTTTCAGTGACTTCAGAAATTCCGTGAAAAATTCTCTAACTAACTAAACAATCTAAATACATCTACCTAATCATTATCTAATATAATACTAATTTAATTGATATGCATATTTTACAAGAAATCCAAAGTTGTTAACAAAAATTATTAGATGGTTCTTTAACTCGCTATTTCTTTTCTCATCTTCTCAAAATAGGTTTAAATAGAAAGTCTCATGGGGCAAATCTGTTTCGATAGACAAATTGATTAACACGGCTAATTAGCATAGCTGATTAATTAGTATCTTGGCAGTTTTCAATTACGGTAACAAAAGTTTTTCAATCAATCGAATGTTTTTCATAAAATAAACATTTACAAAAAAATCGTAAATTTCAGATAAAAATTTCGAGAATTTTAAGGTTCTGGAAAATTGCGTTTCAATTGTTAAAAGAAAATTATAAACTTTTGGTTAAATTTCAAGAACTATTTCATGGTTCTTAAACTGTTCTGATTCATCAAAAGAACATAATTTTTCTACAAAAGTGCATGACATAAATTCATGAATAAAAACAATGCTATATCTTACATTATGAATATTATTTTATCTGTAATATTTTCTCAAACGATTGTGGCTAACAAGTGAATTTTAATATAAAAATTTTTGCATGGAGAATATACTGAAACTGTGAAACAAATTATGTACATACATGTAATATTTATTGAAATATTAAAAAATATGTATGTTTGAAAGTCTGCCTGTCGAGCGGTGCAGCCTTCTCACACCTACTTATCACGATACCGTATATTTTTTCTAACTCTATTTGTCTATCTACTACTTTTGATGAAAATTAAATTTGAAAGTCACTTTAAAATCGTAATTGAATAATTTCTAGATCAAATGATTTTAACATGAAATTGATTTTATTTATTAATTAAATATATTAAAAATTTTATTCAAAAATTGTCTATAAGTTTCAACGAAATATTTCCTTCGAAATTAACTATGGGGTATTATTTCAATATAAAAATTTCCGATCCTAATCACAGCCCCAATCTTCATAAATAATTTTTGCTGACGAGCTACAATAGAATAATATATGTAAATTATATTTTTTAAAATTAAATGCTATCTTTGAAAAATTGTTAAGTACTAGGGATTTTATATCAAAACCATATGTCAAATTTCGAAAATCTAACATGTTATATTTTTGGGCAATTACGTTTTAATACTAATATGCAGATTAGCAAGCATTTAATTAGTTGATACACTTTGTCAAATGTTTGATATAATTCTTTTGATTCAAATGTCTGTAATCCCCCCCCTCCTTATTTACTTTCTTCATTCATTATTAATTTCTTGGGTGAAGTGGCTTTTTTTAGCTATTATCTTCAAGCGAAGGTATTAGGATGGGTACACAAAATGACTTTTATTATTCTGATTTTAGGTGAAATAACAACGAAGAATCGAATATGTTTGGTTTTTAAATCATATACTTAATCTAATAGCGTTACCTCGTTTTCTACCACTGGTACCAATTCAGCGAGAACTAGCATATGAAGATTCGTTAAAATCTGAGAACCAAATCATTTAATAATTACAATTTTTAGCAGGATAAAAAATATTTGGTTATTCTTTTTAAAATTGGTATTTATTTCAGTAATTTAATATTCTAACATTTATTTATTTTATTTATCGGATTAAAATATTGTTAATACGAACAATAAATCTATAATATAAAATCAAACCAATAAAATAGACCAATATATGTATATATAATAAAGAATAAGGTGTATATTTATCTTTAAAATAATCATTTATTATTTTTAATTTTAAGAACAACAAAAATCTCAGATTCTGCTTGACTCATTACTCAGGCAATGTACTTGATTTGCTATTAAATTGACGACTCACTTGCAAATAGCATTCCTTTCTGTTAATAAAACCTCATAACTTTACGGATTCAAAATATCTTTATGGGACGCAATGCCTTGCAAAGTTTGTAACTATTTTTAAAATAATTCGTTCACACTAAAAATACCCAGTTATATAACTGAACTATCTCTAAAGTAAGATCAAGCTTTAGGTTTGAGTTAGAAATTGTTTTAAAAGCTCTCAAAATGGCCTCCCATCCTTAATGATATTAACAGAAATCATTCATTTTGGAATTTTTTCACTAATTCAGCCTTCATATAATTACTTTAAAAATACTAAAGTCTGAAAAAACATTTTCTTGACGGATAAAAAAGAATAAAATAGTGAGCGTAATGTCTGTAACTATTTATTCCAAATCCTTTTGGAAATCGATTACAAAATGTATGTAATTCAGTTTTTTTTTAAAAAAGAATGAAAATATAAATGCTAATGGATTGCATCAATATTTATTATGAATAAACATGGTATTAAAAACAATTCTTTGCTATTTTGAAAAACCTTATCCCTTTAACGGAAAAATGGTTTTGTTTCTGAGTACTAGAATACCTTTTCATTAAAAATAAAAGATTTTAAAAACAATTTAAATCTCTTTATCCTCTTAAGTTGTATATGTAACTGCTTTTATTAAATATCTAACCGACTTCAAATATGTTTATGATGCATTTTTGAATAAATATTGTTTATACCTTTCATAAATTTGATAAAAATTGAAATGCGGTGATATCATTTAACTTTTTCTAATGGATATCTGAAATTGCATATGAAAGAACGTAAATTTCCACTTAAAAATTCAACTCAACCAAAATGAAAAAAATATTCAAGTACTAAAGAAAAAATAAATAAGAGATTAAATATAAAATTTCGCAAACTTATTTTCATAAAACATTTTGTGATTGGTTTACCAGCTGGTGGCTTCTAAAAATAGACATAAATTGACGTAAATGTATATAATGACATATATTGATATTAAATGTTGCAAAGAAAAATATTATTATTAAGAGACTAGAAGGCTTTAGAAAAAATTGTTTCTCAGTATAATTTATTTTTAATTAGTTAAATTAGCGAATTTATATTTTAATGTCATTAATTCATAGAAAATTTATCATTGTTAAAACTGAAATTAGTATTTACAACGATCATATATCGATGGAAAGCATGGTAATATGTAGAAAAGAACTGAAAAGTTGACGATGTTAATATTTATAAATTTGATTTTTGATCAATTCCCACGTTTTCTGAAAATATTATTAGTAGGATTTTTATTGTAATATTTCTTTAAAGAACTTTTATTTTAATATTATTAACATTATTATGCTTTTTTTAAAAGAAAATGCAAAAATGTCATAGTGCCCCAGTATCGGGAAAAGGTGAATTTGTCTTCGGGGTAAGATGTCAGTCTTAATAAATTTTGAATATATTTTTATTCTTTAGAGATATAAGACAATTAACTGGTTAATTAAACATTATTGAATGAATTTCCTAGACTATTATCCTATGAAAGATTTATCACAAGATAAATACTTTTATAAAAGATTTCATATCAACATAATGTATGAAATTTCTATTACATTTTAAAGATCAAGAAAATTATAAAAATCACTTAGAAAATGCATTTAAGTGCAATGTAGAAAAAACCCACCTCAATTTAAAGCACTAAATGTTTGAATTTTAGAAATATTAAAAGGAATGAAATATGAATCGATAGAGACTGTGAAAAATGAATTCTCCGAGACAATCGTGCATGATGTGAAGTAACCAAATATCCTCTCTACTTATCAATGAGATCTTACATTAAACATCTTAAAGGATGAGAAACATCAGAAAAAATACACGAATATCTTTTTACATTGGATTCACTACTCACAGTTTGTGTCACAAGTAATATGTGGATCTCAAGAAGAATCAGCAAGAATATAAAGTTATAAGAACATAATCCAAGTTATCATTGTCTTACCTTCCCCATCAATCTGTGTCTCCCTTAATCTTTTTACAAATTTCAAGAAAAGTGTAAGTTGAACTGCCACAAGTTTTGCATCATTAAGACCAAAACTGTCGAAAGAACTGTGAAATAACTTTTGGAACTTTCTCATACGATTAAGCAGTTGCCCATCACGTTTCCTGAAGTAAGATAAAACTTGAATATAACGCAGATTAATTATATTTCATTCTGCAATAAAAAAGTACAATAATGAAATTGATAGTGAAATAAAAATGATGAATTCTGTATGCAGTTAACAGAAGCGCTTGAATATTATCATAAAAGATTTTTATTAATTCATATTCTGGCATTTAAACATTTACTCTCAAGTCAGTTAAATCTTAATTTAGAATTTCAAAACTAATTTTTAATGTAGTAATTGTAACGAATATTTTATTGAATCACGAATAATAAATAAACATTAATAATAAATCGACTTATATTGAATAATATTGTATTCTGTACTCATAATTTATGTGATGCATCGAAGAATGCATATTTACTTTGAAATAGCGGCACGAAATTAAATTATGTAGCTTAAATGTAAAGGTATATTTGTTTTTGTTATCAATGCAATTAAATAGCATTTGCTAATATAGTTTCGGATTTCTGGAAATACTCTAAAAATAATTTTTATAGTATTATCCAAAGAACTACCAATTTCTTTCGAAATAATACAGCTATGTAACTAGGATATATCTAATAGAGTGCAAGAAAACAATATTGAGAGCATCTTTATATGGACCTTCAACTTGTACAACAGCTTTAGATTAGTACATAAATAACAACAACTTATATAAAGAACATCCACATCTATTTTATATTGTTGTGTAGTCTCACGGAGTGACATACTTTGTAATTGAAGATGAGAAACTTCAGGGAGGGTGAATGGTTCTCTCCGTCCTTGTGGGTATACGAAAACGTGGGTGTCAGCTTTCATCCTTACCTTAGACTTAGTTCTTAGACTTAGACTTAGTACCTTACCTTAGACTTACCTTAGTCAGCTTACCTTAAACTACAGACATACATCCTTATTGAAGGGTTGTACCGTAATCAGTGATTGTTCTTACGACTCAACCACAGTTCTCGCCACTGCTGCTTTTACGGGGGACAAGTTTTTCCGTCTGCTTTCAGGTGGGTCGGAGTAGTCAGTCTATGATTCCATTTTTGTGTACTTTATTAATGTGCATGATATGCGCAGATGGAATTGATCTTACATTATTTTTGTATAAAGCAGCATCATTTAAATATTTAAATTGGTAAAATCTATAAATAAACTTGTCTTTTGTAAAATATGATACTTTCTTAAATTTTGCATTACTCCTTCAATATTGAAAACGTAACGTAACTTTCCGATTTTGTTAAATAAAGAGTACGAATTTATACTAATGATTACGAAATGAGGACCTTCGCATATTGGCTTCACGAAAACCCCTTAGACGAAACTTTACCCAAAAATCAATACTTTGCCTGTCCATAAATTTCTTTGTACCTGCGATGGGATTTACTTTAAAAAATCAACTATGTTATTTTTATTGTAACTTGTGATTCTAAAATTATGTTAAAATTTGATATCTAAATTTAGTAGAAAGTGGGAAAATGTATTACAGTGTTTAATTTTAAATCTGTTGTGATAGCACATATAATTTTGGAAATATTAATTACCGCATATTTGTTTCTTAATAAGCCTGTTTACAAACATATACATTGTTGAGCATATTGCATTTAATTAACTTAAATTAGCACATTAAGGATCATATTTAACTCGAAATTCTAAAAACTTCGTGTCAATTCACTTTGTGACCAAATTCATATACAACGCAGAGAATTTACGAAGAATTTTCTTTTTATTTCATAGCATCAATTTCATAGTTTACTTCGGCCCAATTTAATTGAAATTAATGAGTTTATTCACAAATTTACTGATAGGAGTTGTTAAATAAAGCACTTCCGTTAAATGAAATTATCTGAAGGAAAATATTCTATTGAATTGTAAATACATACATCGCCATTTTTCAAATATTTACTCTTAAAACCTTATTTAACCACAATTGAAATATATACTTCGCAATTTTCTTTATATGACAAAGATTAATTTATAAAGTTTATTACGAAAGTCAAATTGTTACTACGTTTATTAGGAATCGTTTTATTCAAAAGTCTTTAGTTGTAATAATTACAATTTAATCTTATCATACTTTTCCCGTTACAAATTATAAACGTTCCAGTTCCTATAAATTGCTTTCTTAATAATATGATAATAAAACTACACAAATGATTCCTTTTACTAACAATACTCTTTAAATATCTAATTAGAAATGCTTCACACCTAGATGTCATACCATTTTTTTTTAATTTGAGCAGTAGGTATGGGAAGTTTTAATAGAACTGAAAGGGATAGGAGACATTTACAACCAAGCGACGTTAATTAAAATAATGTCAGTTGGTGAATGGGATAAATGTCTCTGGCAACAGGCCAGGCGTGTTAATAACGTCAAATGTCATTTTTTTGACAGAAATCGATATTGAAGAGCCCCAAATGGACATCAATTTCACTTGTGCTCGCAATATAATTGAAATCACCCCTTTTGTCATTCTAATTTCTTTGAGTCTTTATTGTTTCTAATTTACTGAATATATGGGAGCTACTTAATCAAAAGGGAATATTTTCTTGAGCACATATTCTAGCAGAAATGATAATGATTTTTTGGAAGATAAGTGAGGATAAGTCAACAATTCTTCAATTTTTTAAAGAAACTATTCAAAAGTATTAACGTATAAATTTATTCAATTAAAAAAAGAAAGGGAGAAATTGATTTAAATAATAAATTTTTAATAATAATAATGTATTTTTATTCGAAATGCATTGAATTAAAACTAAAATAAAATTAGAAATAAGAATACATAGATAAATAAATATAATTATCGGTATATAACTACAAGTAAATATACGTATCGATACGTTGTAGGTATAGATATAAATTTATGTGTGCACAAAAAGAAGTTCTAAGAAAGTAGTACAAATATTTATTTTCTTCAATATTGTGCGTATATATAGATATTCTACCAAAATCTTAAGAAATCCTCAGACTTGAAATTTTTCATCAATTAATTTGAAAATAAATTCTCCAATTTATCTACATTCACTTCACTTCTAAATTTTAAAATATGAAGCAGCATCAAATTCATTATAGATAATACAATAATTATCAAAACAGATATAGTTTGTTGCTTGCGAAAATTCAAATTTCTGCTTGGTTTTAATCTCCACTTCTTATCGGTCCAAATAGATAGAAAGTGGTGATTGCCGTTGTCCGTTATAGCCCTATTCCAGTCCTAAACACATTTTGTATACGTACAAAATCATACGGAAGGTTTTATAGGATTTATTACACATATGAAATTAAAGTATGATACTGCTGGTCGTTAAGCACATGATTCACTATTTTCAAAATTTTAATCAAACGTTAGGAAGACAGATCCTGGACATTGAATTGAACGCTAAACAGCTGCAACCAATTTATATCAAAAGGCAAAAGGAATTTTAAAAGCTTCTCCCTCTCTCTCTCTCTTTATATATATATATATATATATATATATATATGTGAATTTTCAAAAAAAAAATTTCATTGCCTGAGATTGAAATCCTATACATAATTAAATATAACAATTAACCTGTGGGAATGCTCTCTACGTAACGTTATCTCATGTTTTCAAATAATGATTTGTTTTCCACACCCTTTTTCACTATATCTGATAATTCTGCATCTGCGAAATACTGTCAGTGCCTTGAGTGTTCTTACGTTTATTTTCAGAGTTTTATGTATGAGGGTGTTTCACTTTGTAATAAAGTGAATAAAAGAGAGGATGACCTTTAGAAGAGGTTTTTAAAACAATTAAAACAAAAAATTTTCACAGTTTTACATTTTTTCTAGATATATCATATGATAAATTTAATTAATCTGATTTATTGCATTTTAGAGTTATCTTTTTGAGAATGTACGAAATGTCATTGATTTACCCTTCAAATGTTAAAGCTATGATACAAATATTCTAATTTCAGCTTTTCAGCTTTTTTTATGTTTTATATTTTATTTTTATCATTATTTGATATTTCTTTTGCCATATATTTATCTGCACGAGTACAGATAAATCTAAGGCGAAATTCAACAACAAATTTGATAAAATTATCGAAATTGGGTGAAAGGATACATATTAAATTTTATTAATCCGGATTAAGAGATTTATATATATATATATATATATATATATATATTATAATACGTTGCATAATTTTTTTGACAAATGTTAAATAGTTTTCTTTGTTTAATAGGTCTCTTTTAGCCAAAACATCAAAAAACAAAAGGGTAGGGAATATTTTCATTCGATATAAATGTAAAGTAAATTGTATATCATTCAATATAAATTAGAGAATGTGGTTGTTTGTTGCATAGCTTCATATTTTTGTAAGGGAAATAATTACTTTTAAAGTGCATATTTTAATACGTCCCCTGTGCTATTGAAAGGAACAAGAAATTACACTGGCATTGCATTTTTGAATCACGATACATAAAGGAAAGGAAAAGAAAAAGAAAAATCAACTTCATTTTATGGATAAATGGAGACATAAAAAAAACGAGTGCATTTATTCTGAGACTTTATTCGATTATATTTTGTAAATAGCTATTCATTTTGTACTGGTTAAAATTGTACCTTTACTTTTTTGGAAAAATACCAAAAGTGTTTGTGAAATTTATTAGAAAAAGAGCACACTGACTGCAAGTAAAAGCTATGAATAATCAATCATGTGAGGAAAATGGGGCATACCATTTGCGGCAAAACTTAAGGATAGCTTATTTTAATAAAATATCTTCAGTGATGAAATTTTTATTTGTATTTTGATTGTCTAGTTATCTTTATTCATTTACTTAATTATGATTGACGAAAATTATATTATCTGTCTCCTTATCTCGGAAGTCTTTAATTATACATTCTATTAATACCTTTATAAAACAAGCACACATTATTTAATTATATGGGCTATTAAGTGAATTTCAAGATTATTATTGAATTATAATCACATATATGTAATTAGAGAGTATATATTATATCTAATCCTGTATAATAATGCAGGTGATTACCAAAAATAATGGAACCTTAATTTATAAAGAATGCTTTATTACTATGGCATAGGGCCACCTTTGGCTTGCAATACAGCTTGGATTCGCAAATGAATCGATCCATACAGGTGTGGAATAGTGTTTAGGGGAATATTATATAATTCTTCCTGGAGATAATTGTGTAAGTTTTAGATGGGATACCGGTGAATATATTGATTCCACAATGAACGCTAGTATATAGACCATAACAGTTCAATTATATTGAAGTCGAGTGACTGCACGGGCAAATGTAGATGTTTAAATCCATTCCCGTGTTCATCAAAGGTTGTCTCGTCTTCATCGATTGGACAAGTCTCGCAGCATGGATAGATGCCTTAAAATCATGGTAAGTTCTATCTATTTCAGGAAACAAAGTTTTCCACTTAGGATGGACCTGGTGAGATAAAATGTCTCTAAACTATCCCCCATGGTCCTTCATTTCAGGATTGGTTCATTCTCCCATTTATCAATTCATCAGGTTTTGTGAGTGTAACATCACTGTTGTTGACGTTTATTATTAACATCTGTTACAAATTTCTTAAGAAGGAAAACATAACCTCAGGTCCCAGACATACGCTACAGATTCCTGACTTAACAATGATTGTTTATTTGCTGATATATGCCAAGCAGATATTCTCAATTCAATTTATAAATATTTTCTTTTTACTTAGTATTCTCTTTCCCCTGTAAGTTTAACCCAAACTTACCTGTACCTGTAAGTTACAAACATGTAAGTTGTCTCTAAACTATCCCCCATGGTCCTTCGTTTCAGGATTGGTTCATTCTTCCATTTATCAATTCACCAGGTTTTGTGAGTGTAACACCACTCTTGTTGACGTTTATTATTAACATCTGTTTCAAAGTTCTTAAGAAGGAAAACATAACCTCAGGTCCCACACATACGCTACAGATTCCTGACTTAACAGTGATTGTTTATTTGCAGATACATGCCAAGCAGATATTCTCAATTCAATTTATAAATATTTTCTTTTCACTTAGTATTCTCGTTCCCCTGTAAGTTTAACCCAAAGTCACCATTTGTTTAAGTATTATTGTTCCCTCCATCTCATTATTACTTCACCAAAAATTAAATATAGTCGTGTAGGTTTTGACTCCGATGGGATTATCTCTGGAGATACCTGGATGGTCTACCATTCCCTTCTTTCTTTAATTTTTTTTCTTTCCTTCCATTCTGTGCCCATTCAACTGGTTAGATAGCTTAGTGTTATGGGTACCGGGAGCACAGGATGGCATTATGTTATGTGACGTGGTTTGGGAATTGCTGCTCTGCCTTAAATGTTCTGTTTATGAAGATGCCTTCTTACTGTAATCATTGACACTGAAGATCCAGGTGGGGATTGAATTCTGCTGTCAATTTTGCTGCACTTGTTCACTTTTTAAACAATACAATCCGATTCAATACCCGTCGGTCTCTTTCACCGATCTTCTCTTTCCTCTCTCTGTTTTGCATTGGCTCTCTGTGTGTATGTAGTCATGATTTAAGGCACCGTATTTCTAGAAATGCCTATAAGTTGAGATGTTTCGGTCACACTAGCTTCAACTAAATGGGCTCTTACAATGTGGCATCTTTGAAAATTTGGGAGGTTCAACATTTTGCGCTTTAAAAAAATTCAAGAATTGAAAAACTTTAATAAAGCTAATAATATTACAATAATACATACATTACTATGAATTAAAAAACCTAGTGAATATTATCATAATTTAATGTTTATGAAGCTCATTCGAAAATGTTAGTTTTATTTCCAGGTGTTTCCATTATTTTGATATCCACTTGTATGTATTGAAAAAAAAAGAATATGATACTTTTAGTCTTTTTACAACCTCCAAATAATGAAAATGTAAGATGAAGATTATTGTCTATTTCTCATCATATATATTCATGAAATCGCAAAAAATCATTCAAAATGTAGGAAACTACTCAAATTCTTCTATTTCTTTTACTTTGTGTAAAACGATTCAAACATTTAAAAGCTTAATTTTTTTTGAATAAAACATAAACTATTTTCATTTGTATTGAAATCTTAATTTAACTTTTCATTAATTAGAAATATTTTAACATTATAAATTCAAAAAAAATTATAAAACGTTGGTTTTATTTAACATTTTATTTAAAAGTAGTCACATGCATAAATCATTAGTGATAAAATTTTCAATCCATCATAAAAAAATGTGAAACTTTACTTCTTGAAAACGCAATTTTCATATCAGCTAACTTAATTTAAAGGATTTCTGATCCCTGGAGATTTCGATCTTTGAAAACTCAATTTATTTTATCTTTAGAAAAATGCATTCGTGTAATTAGATTATTTAATTAAAATACTAAAATTTCAAAATCAGAATATATTTTAGCATGCATCCGATAATATGAAGGTTATGTCATGTAAATTGAAGATAGAATATTAAGCATATCAATATAAAAATTTGGATTCTTTTGGAAACTTTATTGAACAAAAACTGTTTTCATCAGAAATTCATAAAAATAAAAATATTTTTTTTTAATTTCTTTAATATCATATTTTCCTTTTGTTTCGTGCATATTTCAAAAATACATTTTAGTTTAGTAAGTTAGACTGTTTTTTCTTAAAAAAGAATTCTTTTTGTTGAAAATAAGCATGAAACTATGCACATAGATCACATTTACAACTGAACTGAAGCGTAATTTTATATGTGACGCATTGTCTGGTATAAAAGAATAAATCGTGTAGACATAAAAAAGTAATAGGCTTAGCATACTTTTTATTATAGGTAGATGTTTCAGAATTTCTTCTCGGTTTTATAAGGCTTCTTTTTTCTATTTCTTCTAAAGTCTTAAAAATTTCTTTCGTCAGTTTTCTTACGTCTCTCCTGATAATAAACAAAGCCTGCATTTGCATACATTATGCAAGGTTGTCTAGATACCAACGACAAATTAAAAAAGAAGGAAAAATTGAATTTCCGGTGTGCTTTTATAGAATGCGTGTCTGAAAGGTACACATGATTTTTTTCCACATTCTTTTCCCTAAAAAAATTACCTAAAAGGAAAAGAGAGATAAGTCAGGCCCATTGTTTGCTAGTCAATTGGGAATTCTTTTTTTATTTTAATTAATCGCGGTTTAACTACCATTGAATAAAAAAGCTTAAGATACTCTACAAATAAATCTGTTGATACTTGCTTTTGAATGAACTAATAAAGAAAATTTAGAAAGTCTTTACTTAAAATTTTATTTCGAGTCTAAATCAATGAATTATCGTCAGATTACTTTCTTTCTGTTCTTTGATTTCTTTACTTCAATTGCTATTAAAAATACATATTATATACACTATTTTTAGTGAAAGTCAAAAAAATTATAATTACAAACGTATTATTAGTGAAATATAAATTCCACTATTAAGTCCGGAAAATGTGTTTGTAGTGGGTGTATGATGTGAAAACAATGAGCAGACCACAATAACGAACGACATTATTACGACGACGATTATTAGACACGAAGAGACAAACACAAAGACGTCAAATACACAGACAAGATGAACACAGGTCAGCACATTATAGCAAACAGTAGACCACTGGGCACAAAATGGCCAGCCATTATTCTCTCTATGGCATCTCCAAACTTCTGTAATTCTCCACGATTTGCTAGCTTTAATTGTATTTAACTGTCTACTCCTCTCATGACATGATTCTGCTTCTACAATAAAAATCAGGACTCGGCACACAGATCATTTAAACATTCGTTTGAATTGACATATTATGTCCTTACTTCGTTATCTACTCGAAGACTTACTTCGTTATCTACTCGAAGACTTACTTCGTTATCTACTCGAAGGCTTCGATTGGCTGTGATTGATTACAGCTTGAGACTGCAGGAATTTTAAAGTTCCAGGGAGGTGAGCCGAGAATGTTCGTTACCACTTAAGAGTGGCTCAGTTCCTATTGGATGAATCATTAAAATTCTCGAAGATTCCAGCAATATATATTTTGTATCCAAAAGGGCCAAATTCGTTGCCAAGATTGACACTAACTTCTATCACTGACCTGACAACTTCACAACACTCAATAGAGCTTATAGCAAAACGGTCTTTCCCGTGATTGAACTTATGTGCTTTGAAGCAACATTACAGGTTCTTAACAATATAATAAAAATATGTCCCGATTATATTTGACAAATATAGATTTACTAGATTCGTTATTGAAATTCAAATTTGAACTAATACATAGCAGACTTTTAAGAATATATAACATCTTATCCTAAATTATTTTTTCAGAACTTTCCATCACCAAATTTGCATACCCATATTATATTTTATGATATACAAATATTATCACACCTATCACATTATCATAATAAGCATTAAACCTCTAAATCCTCATAACTTTCTCAATAGCAATTTAAGATCTAAGTATTTATGCTCAACCTTTTTTGTCTGTCACTCCCATAACATTTCAGCCGACTGAAAGTTGAATGGCTATTGATCCTAGGTGTTTCAGGGGCCATTTTCGGCACCTCTAACATAAGAAAAAAGTTTTAGAAAATTATTCTAATTGTGAAGAGCATTGAAGAAAGAATTTCACTTTCACGTCTCTAAAGAATACAAATAATTTTAATACTGAAATACCAAAATTAATTTAGAATTATTTTTTATTCCCATTGTAATAAAATCTGTGCATTTTCAGTTTTCCGTAATCCAAATAGAATGTATATCATTTTTAAGAGTGGGAAAAAAGGGTTTTCTAAGCTTAAGTTTATTAAATTTTAGTAAAATTTGCAAATAGCTACAGTTATAAAATTACTACAACATTGTTTTTTAAGGCAGCGGTAGTAAGATATGGGATTCGGACAGCTACACTTAGAAAATTGCTGTGGAATTGCTTTTTAAAGGCAGTGGTAGTAAGGTCTGGGATTCGGAGCCGGATGACCTCCCGTTCAAGAACCGATTCCACTCAAGAACCAAAGTGCAAGTGGGCTTGGTGCTCGTTTAATCAGTAGAAGCCAAATTGCCTCACACTGTGTGGTATGGAAGTTTGGAAAAATGGTATTAGCTAATGTATAATCATCGTCTTCTGATTGCTGCTCAAAATTACAAGGTCCGTCCTGAAGTCGCTATAATGTTGCTTTGAAGGGACAGTAATATAATTAAAATAAAAAGAATTTTTTGAACTTTTTTGCCGAAGCAAAATTGTTGTTTTATGCAGAGTAATTACATCTATATCCACAAAAATAAAATTCAACAATTATGTGCCAATTTGAAAGTAGAATGTTTATTATGAATAACAAAATTTATCGGAATATACTTTCAAAATGTAGCATGCATTTTTTTCGTATACGTGAGTGAATACGTTTCTTTCAATTTGGGTAATTTTCTGTATATGTGGTTACTTCTGTTTTAATTATTCGAAGCCATCAATTGAATTAAATGTTGATTTAAGCATGTGCCTTTTGTTTACAACATATTAAGAACGTTGGAACAACATCTTAAATTAATGAAGATATAGTTCATCAAATAACTTGATAGCTGTTTCAGTTTTCAATTTACTTGATAAAGATGACGATTTCCCTTTTTAAACCCTGTATTTGAATTTTATTAGAAATTCATATTTTATATGACAAATTAAAGCTAACACCCAGTCACTGTTGGAGACCGCAATGTTTTATTAGAAAATTCTTTCATTTTATTAAAATATGATAATAACCAACGTCCATTCCATTTCTTTCTATCTTTTTTTTACTTTCTCGAAATCAAACTAGCAAGTAGAAGAATTTTGTGTTTATCAACTATGGAATAGATAAGAAAAGTCCTTCAGTTGAATAAAAAATATTTCAGAAAAAATACGAATTTCTTAAAAGTGATTGTGAAGTAAAATATTTGAGAAATAATGCGAATCCGTAAAAGTGATATATTATTAAAAGTGATAAATATTTATTTTAATATTTTATTAATTCGTCAAAATGAGTCCACATTGCTCATTTACTCTGATCAACACATGATGATTCGGGTATATAATATTACTTAGCAATTTCTTTAAAAGCTAAAGCAGAAACAAATACATTTTTATGCAACTAATTTGTTTTCAACTAATACAAGTAAAGCAATTATGTGTTAAAATAAATCACTAATCAGAAATAACTCTCAATAAAATCTTTTCTTGCTGCATTAATAAGATGGGAAGCCTTTCATTGCTTGATGTTATGTAGTTTACTAAGAGTCTTTATTTTCCAAGCAAGCATCGTTGATTAAATTAAATTTACTTGTTTAATGTATTTTAATGCTTGTTATAATTCCTTGTTGTTGCTTTTTTGTTTTTCCAACTTTCGTTTTTCCTCCATCAAATTATTTCATAATGGAATATAATAATAGCGCACGAAAGATAATTTTTAAATTATTGTATGTAATAATTTTGATTTTTCTTCACATGTTTTGTTTCTTTACAAGACTGTATAAGCTAGTGGGCTTAAAATCTACTAGAAATTTATATATTAAATATAATATTTTTTCACGAAATATGAACATATTCTTTTGAGACATGTGGATGAATTGTTAAATAACAGCCAAAAATTTTTAAATGCTTCTTTTTTTATTTTTCCTCATTTTAGCCTTAAAAATATCAGAAAAAATCTCAATATTTCAAATATTTATTTATTAATGCATAAAAAGGAAAAAAAGGAAAATATTGTTTTAACTAAGAGGATGGCGAATTTTGTAACTTTAATACAAAATTTTTTGAAGTTCGTTTCTCCCGATAGTTTATAAAAACAATTTTTCATGCTTTTGAAGAGTAGAACAGAAAATAGCGCAATATTATGCGACCTAATTGCTGTTAATTTTGTCTCAGTATTAAATGGAATTAACTTGAATTAACTATTTTGAAATACTTAGATTATAAAATTAGTCATCAAAAATTTTATCTGTTTAATAAAGTGTAAAAAGTTTTCATTTTCTTGTAAAAAACACAAAGCTCTTTTTTAAATATAAAAGAGAGTTATATTTTTTTGTACAAATATTTGAGTTATATTTTTAACTGAACAGGTTTGCGTATTATTTTTAAAGAGATGTATTTCAAAGGATATATGAAGTTCTGAGTTTCATTTTTCATACATTAAAAATATTATAAACTGTATCTAATTTGTATGCATTAACAAAGCATATACATTATAAAGGCATTATGATTATTCAATGACAATTGACTCTTATCTTGAGTTATTACAATAGCGTTGATATAGAAAAAGAAATTTGCATGTAAAAAAGAATTTGATAATTTTTCTTTAAATATCATATGCAACGGATTTACATTTCCATTAAATTATTTTCCTTTATTTTACAGAAATAGAGTTCTGTGGGCATTAGGAAAAATTAAATTGAAAAAGTACTGTTCAAAACTTTTTTGCGTCATCAAATTATGCTTATGGAAGGATATTTTGATATGGAAAGAAAAAGAGGTCTCTGGTGAAAAAAATACAAGTTAACGAGTAAATTAATGAAATTATTTAAATATATTTTTTAATTTTTTTATACTTTGTTAATAATTTTTCAAATGATTTAAATCTGAGAATTATCTAATTTTCTTAAAGTCAAATAAAAAAGTGTCTATATCAATCATTCAGAATTTTTATATCCACACTCATAAGTAATCGATCTTTCCTAGTAGTTTGATGAAGTGATGAAATTATATTTTTAAAATATACGTTTAAGTCTATATTTGGATTACAAATTAACATGATTTCATTTCTATTGGAATCTATCCATACTGTAGAATATACTGCTAAAATAGGATGCATACATGCAATGAACAAAGAAGGAACACACTAATTATAGATGGGCAATCCAGTTAGAAAGACATTATTCTCACTATATGTGTTATTATTGAATTTTATAATAATAATAGTAAATATTACTGTATTGCTTATGTTCCTATAGGATTTACATTATTTATTACTTTTTTTTCTTCCTGAATGTTTGGAAATTTAAAATTTTAGTAAGACGTCATTGAAACTGAAAAATGTGTTGATTTTAAAAATAAAGAATTAATGATTCAGGTACAGTTTGCTACAGATTCGTGGTTAGGATGTCAGGTTATTGTACAAATTCTGTCAAGCACATTTTCATGCAGCTTAAATTTATTTTGAATATAACGAGGAGTAGAATAGAGCAAATTATACTTATTTATATAATTGCAGTTCTAGATTCCGAAACTATTTCGCACAGCATGAATATAGTGTGTAATCCCTTTTTTCCTACATGTAAAATACTCTTCAATACTTGCTTGATGACCAGACTTGAAAGACAGCAGAATAAGAGGGTTTATAATATTTTAATTGCATGTTCGCAAAAGTAACTATTAATACAGATGGCTTCGCATTCATTGATAGAAGCTAATATACAATTTGTTTTTCAGTCAATCTCTGCATTTACTTCTCTAAATGAGGCCAGTAATTTCTGACCACACAACTGGCAAACCTTTTTGAAGATGGCTCCAAATGTTTCCCATTTTACTGCAATTAGTACTCATATGCAAAGGAAATATTATACTCAGAGCATCAAATGAAGGTTAATTCTCCTTCTTCTAAGCCTCCGCATTGAGTATAGTGCATCTTCTCATGTACTGTATATAATTAGCAAGGACGTTATTCATCAGCAATCTTAGTTCAGACTGTTATGAAAATGCACAAGCAGTTTCTTTTATGACAATAATTCACAGTTTGTATCAGAAATTCCTTCCCAAGTAAATTGGATTTTTGAGTAATTATGACAGTGTAAATTTTAACATCATTTAATAAAGTTAAATATTTCAAGTTAAAAACTTTGCCAATTTAAGGAGCAGAGATCTTACAGAGTGCAATTTTTTTCCGGAGCTTGGAGATGGGTGACAGCAGTTAAAGTTTCTTTGATCTCCACTTCTTAAAGGTCAGTGACGATAGCTGAAAGGTCCTGGAACAGTCGGTAATTGATTTCAAAAGGATAAAAAAAACATAATATACCCAAGAGATGTGGGAAATCGTCCTTGTCTAATAGCAGGTTTAAACAACAAACCAAACAAGCAAAATCCTGGTTAAACTGGTAAACTTAGTGATGACTTTTTCCAAATGTTGGAATTTCGAAACCTTACGTCATGGATTTAAACACATGTTAATGTTTTATAATCGGTATGCAGGGGATTACATTTGTGATAGTAAATATTTCCTGATTAAAGGGAGCAGATAAAAGGTTTTTTTTTAATTTTATGCCTGAAACGAGAAATGCAAGGTTTGATAGAACATTGTTTATAATGGTTAGGTTTAATCATACTTTACTAACATTACTGTTCTAAAAGTATACCTTTCATTGAGAGGATATCATAAAATATTTCACAGAAACCAAATTTTATATATATATATATATATATCAGTTAATATAATGTTAAAAAATCTCAAAATAGATCTCGATTGCCTACTTTATCTCAAGATAAATGTAATGTGAGTGATACTTATGCTGAAAAGACCATTAACAGATGTTTTAAGTATGTAACACTTTTCAGAAAATTTAAAGAAATTGCTGAGATACTTCGACCAAGTAATAAAAATTAACCTGAAGGCATCTTTCAACTTACACATGAAAATGGTGCATCTTTTTTTTTTAAGTTTGAGTTCATTAACACTAATATTAAAACGGATATTAAAAGAAAAATGTGAATTTATGAAAATTTTGATATTTAAGTGAATAACGAGACTTATGTTCCTCTTCCATAACGAAATCTTTGGGTTTGTCATGAATTTGGTGCCATCTTACCTCACCTATGGATTTATACCCCATTCCTTAAGCAATAAAGTTTTTTATGCAGTAGATAGATCTGGAAATAGTTAACTAGATTCTTACATGAACGTCCTCGATTTTGCAAGGTTGAGATTGATTACTCAATCTGCCGAGAGCCTTTAGTTTCTAGAAACTGATTTACTCAATGGACATTATGTGGAGGAGAATTTTATGTCTTTAACCACTTATTAGTCTTATTTCTTAATTATATGACACTTTATATTTTAGGAGTACATCATCAGTTTGAGATTCAGAATATACATCAGTTTGAGTCAAATGTGATTCCATAGAATACCTGCGATGTATATGTATATTGGAAGCAATTTTTAATTGAATTATAACATTTATGAATGCCACAATTATTTTTGCAGGCTGACAAATGTAATAAATCGATCTGTATAAAGATTTGAGATCCATTATAGGGAAATTAATGCAGCTTTAAAAATAATACACGGGACAACTACTTACTTACAGCTTTAATTCCTTATTTTTGTGTTCCACAGTCAAACAACTTCTTTCAAAGTTTGGAAATCCCTGAACTCCTAAAAGATCACGCATGCTCGTGTCTTTTGTTGACCAAAGGTTTTCTCTTTCTTAAAGAAGAAAAATTGGTACCGTTTTTGTTTTGTTTTTTGTTGTTGTTGTTTGGTTTCAGAAGAAATTTGGCAGTGATATGCCTAGAAAATAATCTAGAGTAGCTTGAAAATTCGTTATGTCATACAAAAATACACTTGGAAACAACTAACTTTTTAGTAGTGAAAACAAAAAAAAGTCGATAGCATCTTTAAAATAACATAAAAAAGCTTGTTCGTCTTTCAGAAGACATGCCTTGGAAATTTATCTTTTTGAGATATCCCAACCCGGAAGTTCATGCATATCAAATAAAGAATCAATTAAAACCAAAGTCATCTAATACTCCAAACAAACAAATGAATCATCAAATAATGGTTAGTACTGGAATATTTTCATTTTATACAAATTCATAGCACATTATCAATTCTTTTAAAATATTAAATAATATACTATGAAAAATTTAATATATTCCTCATTTCTTGATATTTTTTAATTTTATTAATATTCCTTATTAAAAATATTGACTTAAATTAGCTATCAATTGTTGCTTCAATTTTTAATTTCTACTCCGCTAATTTATTATCAATTTCGTCTTAAGTTTTTTCATCTTTTTTTCAACTTTTTTTATGGGAATGTATTAACACGTCATCCCAAACTCATCTCGCATCACTTTCGAAGATACATACTTTAATTTAATCATGTATTAAATTTGCTAATGAATTTTATCATCTAGAGAAAATACAAACTTCAATTTCAATCCTCGACAAATATCCTAAAATAATTTGGAAAGCAATTGTTTCTTTTCTTATTTTTGAGGCTATTCTCTTGAGATTCAGTTATCACTTTTGTCTCAAGAACTTGTTTACACAGACTTATGGGATAAGCCGCGATAAATTTTTTGCACGAGATACTAAAATTGTCCTTTATGGTCACATTACTCAAAAGAAATTCCTGAGACAGTAGATAACTTTACGACTTATTTTCTGAGTTCACAACCGGGGCATCTCAGCTTCAAGTGTGAGAAGTACTTTAAGTTTACAGGTTTATGAGAGATTTTTACGATTTTTAGTTTGACTTCGTTTCGCATTTATTGCTTTGGTCTGTCCTTACAATGGAAGCTTTCTGTTTCACTTGCATTATTTTCTTTCTTACTGCTACTAACAGAGTGTTTCTATTTTGGTTCGTAGTCGGAAATTTTCATCTTGGCTCAGGAATTTGTTACAATTACTTGAGGTTTGAAATTTTATTTTCTGCTTATGAAAGGAATGATCTATTTTCCAAATAAAAAACTTGGTGGTTTAATGCAGATGTTACTGTTTCATAATATATTTAAGAAGAATTGCGTTTCCAATTTTTTTTTTTATTAAGGTATGAGATTTGCAGTAGTTATCAAATTGTGCATTTTACAAGAAATAAAAGAATTTTTAACTCAATTTTCTGCTCTTGGTTTTTCAGCTAGTAGCTGGTATACCGTGTTCCATTTCTCCATTTTTACCTTTTATCATGTTATGCCTTAACCACTTAACTGTCTTATTTTCCTTACTATCTAATAAGATGACACCTTCTATTTGGGAGTATTTTCTTATTTTCATGCAAATGTTAAATCCATCGAATACTTGACTTATCTATGAATTGGAAGTAATTTTTATATTGAATTATAATCGTTATGAATGATTTATTTTTTGCTTACAACTATCAAAATTCGACAAATCGATGCACGTATGACACTCGAGATAAACAAGCCGTTAAATCTACATAAATTTATATTCTTTTATTAAGATTGTTTTTATATTATGTTGTGTGATAATTTCAAGGTACACGTTTTTCAGAATAAATCTTAAGTAAGAACAGATCTTTAGAATAGAGTTAGGATTTGTACAGATCTTTAGAATAGACAAATGGAACTTTCTATTTATCTTCATTTACTGCATATTTTGTGTCACTCACAATAGTACTCATATTGCATATGTGTTTTTCAGCTACTTCTTGCATGCTTATATCTTTTTCGGATTCAAAACCGTAATATTCACTACATTTTTTATATGAATGCGTATTGGAAACAGCAAGATTAATTACATTTTGAATAATACGACAATTTTTGCTTAATTAATTTTATTTTTACCTAATATATCGAGAAATAATTGATGGATGAATAATAAAATAATTAGCATATGAATAATAAAATATTTACAAATATATATCTTCTTATAAACAGAAAATTCCTGTAAAAACAATAAAACACATTGTTTAGAATTGAATTTTTCATATATAATGATATTTTTGATTGGATTTCAGACATAGAAATGATCTTAACTTCATTGCTTTTAAATGATAATGAAGATGTTGTGTCCCTGTTTCCACGGAAAGGGGGTTCAGTAGCTTCTGAGGGCATAGACCCTGAGCACCCAGTAAACAGAAACCAGACTTCTAACTCAGATGAACATGAGACGCACATTCGCTTGCAAACCCCTTTTTACCGGAGTACACATTCACTCATCTCACAGATAGAAAACAGATGAAGAATAAACATGCAAGAGCCGGGGTTCAAACCCGGGTTGCAAATGATGGGTTCGCTTCCATCCTTGCTTCGTTGTGTCTTTCTTTAGATAAAACATTTAATTTTTTAAAATTTATCTTCCGGGAATTTATTTTTAAAAAAATAAAATTCTTATATTAGAAATGTTTATTCTAATTTGAGCAATTAGTGATTAACAATACAGCATTTGAATTTGGACAGATATATATGAATATTAAGAGTCCATCGAAAACTTGGCAACCAGATTGTATCTGACTTGTTGAAAATTGCAAAAATCATTTTTGAAAACACGCCGGATATAAAATCAAACATATCACAAATTTTAACACATTTATTTTGAAGACAGACAAACAATTTAACTTTAAGCTTATAAATGAGCATTCATCTATCTATCAGTCTAAAAATCTATTTCAATATCTCGGATTCCTCTTTCAATCAATATCATAAAAGGAAGAAAATACTTTAAAGTTAACTAAAAACTCAGTTAAATAGCTAATAGTTTATTTATGTATGAAATTTATTAGTGAATTGGAGGAACCTGTACTAATTGTTTCATATTTTCAATATTATAAAACAGAAACCAACCAAGGGAATTCATAGAAAAAAAAACTAAAAATAGCAATGGATATTATACACGATAATATACATACTACTTATTTTACTCCCATTCTCAAAATAACCAAATTGTTTAACATAATAAAACATTTCTAAGAAACAGAAATATTTTTTGTTGCATCTGTTGCTAAATCCAGTTGAATTATGAGAATTTTCTGATCTAGACGGTCACCTGTTGTTTGAGATAATTCTGTAATCAAAGGACAGAGGAAAAGAAAAAATAAGATTTAAACTTTCATCCAACGTTCCTAAATTATTTACATCAGAAGAAAATTGAATAAAATTGTCTTCGGTCTGGCTGAGTTTGGTCGGCTGATTGAATTAAGGTTGATCGTTCTGTTTTTGTTTACCTTGGATGAAAGAACAGAAAAAAAAAAGAAAGTAAACTCCCTTGGAAATAAGAAAGCATTCTACAGTGAAACTGATTCAAGAGTTGGCCTTCATATAAAAGGGATTTAGTAAAAAATCTTTAGGTAGAAATATCGATCCAACTTCAAATGGAACAACATACTGCAAAATATTATACATATTTGGGAATATTTTTCAATATTATACAATATTGCAAATTATCTTAAAGTTTTGAGAGCATGGATTTTTGGATACGCATTTGTTTTAAACAATATTAATCAATGAAATTATGTACAAACTTATTTTATTTCTTCTGTTTAAAAGCAGGAATTGTTTCGCAGATGATTCAAAAAGTAAGAATGCAGATTGTCATGCAAAAACCCTGAATGCAATAATTTTAAAAAAAATCTCAGATTCAAAATAAACCAAATATTTTATATCAAATGTTAATTAATAAAAATACTTCCAATAGAGCAGATAGAAGCATGTATAATAAATGAAAGATTTTTGAAATATTATTTACTTAAAAGGCATTCCGCGCTTATTTTTTAGCAAAAATAATGCAATTATGACGAATGGGAACAAATAAGTTTTTACACATTGATATGATTGGTGAAATTTCTCCTCTTGCTATCATTAGTTGTTAGTGCTTATTATTTAGTGAAACGTATGTAAGTATTGTATAGGAAAATTGTATGAAGAAATCCTTACTTCATTTAGTTTGATTTAGAAATTGATACAATTTTCTCTCTCCACAAATCTGTTCTTTGAAAGATATTGTTTTCATTAAATTTTCGTGATTCACTTTTAAAGAATACTGACACATCATATAAAGTATTTTGCTGATAGGAAATGAATTATATATTTTATAAAAAATAGAGAATATTCAAAGAAATAAAAATTAGATAATGTAGAGACATTTATAAAATTGCTATATATAATTCTAGAAGAAAATTAGTACTGAAATTTAAAATTAAACAGTTTCATTTATAAGTTTTGAGTGACAGGGAAAAAACAGTTACTATAAATAATTTGATGAATTGACACAATGATTCACATATTATATTCCATTTCCATTATTCATTCCTTTATGGATATAGTTCTTTTATATCTGATTTGAAAGGCAATTTGAGTCATAATTATAGCAAAAATCCATATTGTTGTCTGAGATTTAATTTGTGTTATACTCTCTTAATCGCAATGCACATACTCACCCACACAAACACACACATGTATAATTACGTTTATGGAATGATGAAGATTTGTTAAAATCCTTCACATCACTGTTTGTAGTCGACAAGTGAAAGAGAGAAAAAATAATCTAAGTCAATGCTTGACATTAGCATGTAAAACTGAGAAGTACTTTCAATACATAATAATGATTAAAAAATAATAAATTTAATAACAAAGATTCGTAATCCATTCATTAGAACGTTGAATAATTTTTTTTAAAAAATTCTTAAAACAGTCACGATTTAAGTTTCAAGAATTCCAGAAATAATACTCAAAAGAGATTCAAAATTTATTAATTTACCCTTTATATTCTTCTTTTATGCCGTTTTTTAGTTAAATTATTTGAAATTAAGGCGCAAGAACTGTTGCTTCGATTGTGAAGCTTACAAGTGAAAGAGAAAATTGCATTGATTAACAATATCGAGCAACAAGTAAGTAACCCTGCAATTCAATAACTGATGCAATTAAATTGCTTAAAAATTTGGAAATAAAAAAAGGAATAAGTTTATTTCAACAATATGATTTTAAGAAGGAATAAATATATGCTCACAAAAAAATGCGCTCATCCCTTCTTACACATTCCAATACTAAATGCAAGAACAAAAATATATATAAAAATATAAATGAATAAAATAGATATTCATAAAAATATTCTTTACATTTTTTTTTTATTTTTCTTGTTTAAGCATGTAATTTGTCTCCGTCCCCTAACATACACTTCCGATTCAACTTGAAGACTGTTGTGTCGAAGTTGTTATGTATGCAGTCACATGTTTCCGAGCAAACGAATAATTTAGTCCTTCTGTCAAAACTCGCGACAACCCTAAGCCTCTGATGAAAATTTTACGAATATTTTATGAATCTTGTTTTAAGCTCTCTGTATAAAGTTGCGTGTTTCATTCTTCGGAGTCTCTCAGAAAACTCTGAAATATTTCTCAGAAATAAAAGAAAACTCTGCCTTAAAATGCGTACAACTTCGCGCTTTTCAAACTTGCTTACTACATAAATGTTCCACGAATAAACATTTCTGAAATATACATGGCTATCTGCGAAGTTGTCAATATTTGTTTGTTTCCTGTAATTTGTTTTCTATATTTTTATGCTTAGCAATGTTTTTCCGCATCTAAATATTCCTTTATGAAAAAGTAAAGAATTGTATTGATATTAAGAATTATAAGATTTTAGTGAAATTCCTCATCATTATTAAAAACTCTTCTCCAATATTTAAAGATTTCAATATGCTTGGCAATTAATGATTACTTTTTGAAAATAAATTTGAAGTCAAAAATGAGGTTAAAAATCTATTTATTTTGTTATTTCGTTTTGTTTTTAATTGATATGATTATCTAAGAATATAATAAACCTTAATACCAAGACACAAACTAGTTTTTTTCAAAATTTCCATATGAAATATTTTATTTTCAATAAAAATGCTTCGTAACTCTTGAAATTAATTTGCTTTCTATGATTTAGAAAATATGATTTAGAATTTTTCTTTACTAAGCAATTGTAAATTTTTGTAAAATGAATTTAACCTTTATTATTTTTGAATATCTTAAAATATGTATTAATTTTTTTAATATTCCCTTTACAAAAGAAAGAATTTATAATTTTTTTGTGCTAAAACAATGTTAAACAAATTTTCAAGCTGTTAATTCTGTAAAGTTTGTGCTGACTTCATTAATTATGACTCTCCATTTACTACATTTACTTCTGAATGACCATTATTATGAAATTTCTCAAAACAAAATTCCCTCTTTGACATTTTGATCTATCTTACCTTTATCAACTCAATTAAACTTCCATCACTAAATTGACTTGGAAAATTTTATTCCTATAGAATAAATTTTATTGCGAAAATCAGAAGCCTTTATTTTTTAAATTAAAAAAAGACAATATCACACCACCATAATCACTTTCACTGGGATCAATAAGTGAATATATTGAATCAATCATATATTTTCCCTCAAGTAGTCAAGCTTTGAATTTTGTGCACCAAAGATATTGGCTTTTATTATGATACAGTTTTATTTTTTAAGACATTTATTAACATTTCAATAGACTAATTAACAGGAAGAACTTAACAGGCTGAGAGAAACAGGACCGAATTTTTATAATATTTATGGTAAATATATTTGGAGCAAAGATATTTACCAGTAATTTGGTATTCAAAGCTTGTCATTTAACTAGTTAAAACTTGGCACGGCAACATTTATTGGGGAGAATTAGTAACAGAAGTAAATTATGAAAAATTGGATACATTTAAAAATTATTTACTTTAAATCAACATTAATAAATATCTTGCTTATAATGCATTATTTGAAATATGTAAAGAAAAAAAAATCTAAAATCAAATAAATTTTTAATAGTTCATACTAAGAATAAACTATATAGTAACAGTTTTACAAAAATGAGCTCGTACAATTTCTAATTTCAAATATTGTGACATTATATTGTTTAAAATTAGTCCCTTTTGCCTTGGTCTGGCAAAATTTCATCAGCAATCAAAATCCTAGTATAACTTTGTTTAAAATGTGCAAATGACTAAAAATGTGCAAATGAGGCTTTTTCTTTATTACTTAAACATTGATGAAATGACGCAAAAAATATTTTAAAAAAAATATTGATTTTAAATTTATTTTAGCTATTAAAAATACTGTTATAAAATTAATTTATTTTTCAAGCATCATTAGTTTCGAGAAAACATTATCAAAGTAGAATTGAAAAGTGGCTCAAAATTGGAATAAATGAAATATAATTTAATGAATTTTGAGAAATGTATAACATATAACATTTCCCTATGTGCAATGAGCTTTGAAGTAATTTCGGAAAAGCATCAAAATTTCGATTTATGTACAAATGGTTGAAGTTTTAGTTATATTTGTAAACAATCCTTTTTACATAGGTCTTTTCTGTATAAAAGAGAAAAAAGAACCAAATTTGTTAGTTCTATGCCCAATGGGCTACCCTTAGAGCGGGATATTCATACTCGTTTAAACAATTTTAATAGTATTCATTTTACAAAAGCTATGCTAATAAGAAAATATTATTAATGAAAGAAATTAAAAAAAAATTCCTTTCTTTGAGAATTAGAAAATAATTACTTCATGGTTTTAAATAAACTTGGTTAGACTTCGCTGTTTCAAAGTCAAGTATGTATATATGTATATGAACGTAGCCCACAAAAACAACAGTAGTCCACAAGTAGATATTTCAATAGTGACAACGTCCACTGCTCACAAAGCGGCCAGATAGCATTCAGCAGGATAAGGAATCGTTAAGGGATTCTGTCTACGCTCTCGTAGGTCTCTCACTAACGGCTGAACTACTTTTCCGCAGTCTCTTCTTGCTTTCGCTGATGACTCACTACTTCACACAAAGGGGCTACTTCTCAGTTCAGAAAAGCTCCGATAATGATGACGGCACAATGGGCTACTATATAGGCTGTGTCAGAATATGCCAAAAAGCACTAAATCGCAGATTCGATATCCTCCCGGTGACTTCTAAACTCAGGACACTTCCAGACTTCTCAATTCATGTCTACTCAGTCGATCACACAGTCAGGATAGACACACATAACAGGTTTCGAAAGAAGACACAACAACGGCACATAGTCCATTCAGGACTCCTCAGTTCAAGCCATCTCTATTTAGGTCTACTCAGTCGAACACCGCCACACTTCCCCGACTCCAAGACATCTCAGTTCAGGTCTTCTCAATTCAACAACTGACCGGATATTGATGGTTTAGACGGGGCACCCGCCCTGCATAGCAGGGCTATCCCCAGAGTCCTGGAACATAGAAAGCATGGCAGCGTAAATGCCCTGGACTGGAAACATCCTGGAAGGGAATCAACAACTGACCGTTCAGTTTCCGCCCTTATATAGCGGCAGAAGGTGGTTCTAAAATCTTCTAGACAAATCAGAATCATTCTGGATGTATCTCGGCTCCTAATGGACGGATGGGGAAAATTCTCGATTTTTCGGGTATTATCCATTTTGTCACCAAAGTAGCCAAATTCTTCACCAAATTTGTCACCAAGCTCTATGATCATTGATGAGACACACGGACACCGTTCAATACAGATGACTGTAAGTCATCTTTACGATGATCTTATTAGAAATGGAAAGCAATATAACAGGTTTTTAACAATATATATATATATATATATATATATATATATATATATATATATATACACACACAAACTGATGGGAAAAATCTATTACAAAAATCTATTAAAAATTACTGTACAGTAATGAAATTTTAGGAATACATTTGTCTAAGTAACATATTTAATTGATTAAAGTTTCAAGATCACAGGTAGAGCCATTGGCGAGAAGAGCCATTTCAAATGTGAAATGTTGGCACATTAGTAACCAGTGTAACCGCCAGAATTTTGAATGCAGGCATGCAAACGTGCATGCATTGTGTCGTACAGGTGTCGGATATCAGCTTGTGGGATGGAGTTCCATGCCTGTTGCACTTGGGAGGTCAATGCAGGGACGGTTAATGCTGGTTGTGGATGACGCTGGAGTTGTCGTCCAATGATGTCCCATACGTGCTCGATTGGAGAAAGATCTGGTGATCTAGCAGGCAGAGGCAACATGTCGACACTCTGTAGAGCATGTTGTGTTACAACAGCGGTATGAGGGTGAGTGTTATCCTGTTGGAAAACACCCTCTTGAATGCTGTTCATGAATGGCAGCACAACAGGTTGTATCACTAGACCGATGTACAAATTTGCAGTCAGGGTAAACACGAGAGTGCTCCTGCTGTCATACGAAATTGCTCCCCAAACCATAATTCCAGGAGTTTGTCCTGTGTGTCTAGGCCGCAGACAGGTCACTAGCAGGCGTTCACCTGGTCTTCTTCTAACCAACAAACGGTTATCACTGCGACCACGGCAGAACCGGCTTTCATTAGAAAACACAACAGATTTCCACTCCGTCCTTCAATGATCTCTAGCTTGACACCACTCACGTCGCAAACGGCAGTGGTTTGGAGTCAGTGGAATGCTCTGTACAGGGCGTCTGGCTCGGAGCTGTCCTTGAAGTAACCTTGTGTAACCGACGGTTTTCCCTCTCAGTAGTACCACGTGGCCGCCCGAAACCTGGTCTTCTTGAAGCAGTATCTTCCCTTGACAACTGCCGCCAGTACTCATGCACAGTGGATACATTCCTGCCAAGTCTTTCAGCAATATAGCGGAAAGAAAACCCACCTTCTCGTAGTCCTACAACACGACCTCGTTCAAACTCAGTAAGCTTTTGATAATGGCTTCGTCTTCTCAGACGCAAACTTGACTAACATTAACCACAACGTCAAATCTCCAATGTAAATAACGATCATTCGTTTATATAGCACAGCTCCTTCCTAGTGTTGGGATTTGTTTTCCATCAGTGTATATATATATATATATATATATATATATATATCTTTCAACACTACACAAATTTATTAGAACATTTTTAAAATGGCAGAAATTTTTTTTTATTCTTCCAAACACAAAATGTGTAATGCAAAGTGAAACAGTATAAATAAGTTTCTTTCCTTGTCAAAAATAATCAAATTTTATTCATTTTTTTTCTCAACTAAATTTATCAATTTGCATCTTTTCCAAAGCCATCAAACTAATAAAGGGAAATGCTCAATTTATGAATAGAAATAATCTGAAATGGTTAAAACTATTAATGGCCGAAAATAACATTTCGCCCTTAAGGCGATCTTTAATTTCTAAGAGTTTAGATTTTAAATTCTTAATTGCTTATTATTAAAACTATCCATACTAAATGTTATCTGAAAGTGCCGCAAGGAATTAATAAAACCAAAAGGATATTGAAATCAATTTTTTTATTGATTGCAAATAATTTAAGATAATAATTTATTGCTAGGACTTGATATAATTATGCGAAAGTGGCATATATAGACATAAAACAATAATTCCTGGTTAAATAAAAACGATAACGACCTACATGGGAATTATAATAAAAAATTCTTTTTTTAATGATATTATAATGAAATATTTGATCACTTATTTCATGGTTTCTATTATCAAGAAGCTCCTAAGCATAATTTTATGAAGTGTAAAAGTTCGGAAATGTAATAAGATAAAAGCATTAATTATATTAACATTTTTTTATAAACTATGTCAATAAAACATTGAATATGCAATATATCAGTCTATTTATAGCCTGAAACAGTATTAAACATTATATTTTAAAAGAGGTACGTTCAAATTTGAAATTAAAATAGCTTGTATCAATTTCATTATTTATGTACTAAAAGTTAAAATATATAAAGCCCTAAGATTCATGAATCCAATATGGATAATTCATTTTCTATAAGTAAAAAAAAATATACTTTTATAAGTACCAGATTAATATAAATCATACATGCATAAACATAAAATTATGAATAAAATCCCTATTAAAACTATTATTATATAAATAAAAATCGAACACATACATAGTTTTTTTTTTAATTTTTTGTGCATAAAATACACACACATGAACATAAAATTATAAATAGAATCTCTAATTAAAAATATATTTGATTTTTATTTCTTGAACAGTTTTTTTTCATTGTTTCCTACAATTTTGTACATAAAACCAGTATGCATAAAAATAAAATTATAAGCAAAATATCTATTGAAATACATATAAGAAAGGAAAATAAATATATTTTTTTATATCCTGTTCATAAAAAAAAAAATTGTACAGTATTTGAACAATTAATATAATCCGATCATATTAATACTGCATTATTAAATATCAGGAAAACCAACGTTTTGGACGATCATCCTGTTTTCAAATTCGACTTTAGAATACGGTTTTTGATGTTTCAGTTTATTTTAACTCGAAGCTAGAGTAGCAATAAAGATAAATCACAAAAGCTGTAAATGTCAGGAAATTCTCACTCTGGGAACAATTTAACACAGCAGGAAAAACCTCCTGAATATCTATTATTGTTTACATTTTACTTATTTTTTCTGTCATGGAAAATACAAAACATCACAGAAAAAAAAAGTCAAATCAAATCTGAGGCATGAAAAAAGGCTGCATTATCTTATTTACGAGGCGCTCTGTACTTGCATAATGAATAACTGACCTACTTTTTTTCAAATACTCTAAGGTGTTTTATGGCATACGATGTAATCTATTCAAAAGGAATCAATCATATCAAGAATAAAGAAATAAGCTTTTGTAAGTGAATTAAATTCGTTTGGCGTCTCTCGGGAAATATATCAATATCTCCTCCACCAAACAGATTTAAAGAAGAAACTATCGTGTTATTTTCTTTTTTTTTACATTCGTCTGCATGCCAAACAAAGAGGAGGCATGTCTATGCATATTAAAGACAGAAAATTCATCTCTCAGGATGTTTATTGCTTTAGTATAATAACCTGATATAAAATAAATGTAAATCAATATTAAATGAAAGCAGCATTTGATTTTTGAAAAATATATGGAATGAAAATGCAGCATGTTTTGCTTTTTCAACATAAAATTGAAACACACTCTTTTTCAGTAAACAATCTAGAAAAAGATTGAAAATGCAGGCTCCTTAAAAATAAAACTTTAGTATGCATTATACTGAAAGTGACATTATTAAACAAGTTTATATAAGAAATGTTTCGAAAATTTTGCTATCAATCTTTCTCCTAGAACACATTTGATTGTTGTTCATATTTGAACCACATTACGTTCACTTCGGCCTTTTGAAATTATATTCAAATCGCAAAAGTAAATCTTCTAAATTCTAATCTCCCCCCTAACAAGTTAGCTAATAAACTAATTGATATAAAAAATAGACTTTAAATTCTTTAAATTAAATCAAATTATTTAATTTAATTATTTTATTTAGATAAATTTTTTATAATAAAATAAAATAAAATTGAAATTAGTTACTATTTTGAGATGATATTTTAAAATTAAGACTTTTAAAAAATTATTACATCAATATTACTCTTACATTAGAATATGTCGTGCCCATGCATGTATAGATTCATTTTCGGAAAGGATCTAAACTTTAGCTTGAATTTAATTTCTACCCACCTAGCTGAAATGAATTCTTATTATCTCGCCTTATTTGTGGTAGAAATATAATCCAATTTCCCTTTAAATATAAGAAGGACTGCAGTATATATATTGTTGGAATCGAAATTTAATTTTTTTTTTTTGAAATTTAACAACAAAAAGTAAACAAAAATAAAAGTATGATGAAATTAAGCCTATATATGAGATAAACGTAAATTAAAATAATTTTCGGAAACGAAACAAAACTTATTAATGGAAACGAAACTAAATATTGGAATCAAAACCAAAACTCATTTAGGATTCGAACAAAATTGAAAATTCAATTATATTACTGAGCACCAGTGGAGTTACAACTAAAATTAGCTATAAAAGACAAGTTAAAAGGAAAACAATGGAATTACATTGAATCAAATAAAAAAAAATCTTGCCTAGAGACTTTTCAAGAGTCCCCCTCAGATAGGGATGTAAAATAATGGATTTTTTCTGTAAGGAATCGGACATTATTTCATCGTGACCCGAAAATACCCTGAAAATTAAGGCCAAAGTGATACACCATCTTTACAGAAAAGGCATAAAGCAACAGGAATAAAACAAGAATAACTGCATTAAATTAAATGAAAATATGTACAAAAAAATAAAAATAAAAAATAAGAACATTTAACCAATAATTTAAAAAACAAAAACGAAAGAAAATACCAGCAACAGGCAAAGGAAGTTAAAATTTCTTCGGCTATTACTGCTTTTCCTCCTTGATATATAAAGATAAATTATCTGATGCAGGTGCCAGCCCAGATGTCGTCCTCTTCATCTGACTGCAGTTCAAAATTACGAGGTCAGTCCCAAAACAGCCCACAGAGCTGCTTTAAAACGGGACATGAATATAAGTAAACTAAACTAAAGTAAACTGATGCATCCCGATTGAATCAGTTGTCTAACTCTCTGTCTTAAAATGAGTGAGCATAGATTAATTAAGAATTTAAATGATAAATACAATTTTTATATATATTTTTTTATAAAAATATGTTACTGATCGCGTTGCAAAATAAATGTATGCATGCATTCAATAAAAGAAAATATATCTGATATTATTATTATCAAGTAAACTTATTATTATCTAAAAGAACATGAGCACTGCTTAGTAGTTGAGTCACAGTCTATTGGCATCAGAAGTTTCGGGCTGCATATTTCTCACTCACAGTAGATGTGCATCTTACTTCTTCCCAGAAAAGCTCAGATGACCATTAAAGATATCGGTATATATTAGATATGTAAAGCAAAATAATTGCACATGCAGCTTATCGAAAGTTAATGCATTTGTAATGCTTTTGGGGTTATGCATTACCTCCACTCAAAAATGACAATTTCTGTTAAAAAGTTTGATTTATTTGAAATTTTGATAGTTACAGCACGCAAATGACCAGACGTTCAACTCTATCAAAATATTACCCAAGAAACGCTCATTCAACGAAGTCGTCCGTCAACCTTACCGAGTATTCTGAACATCGTTACCAAATTCGTCTTAATGTCGTTAAAGCATTCAATATCCATAGTGCATGCTTTGTTCGTTAGAGACGCTCGTTAATGCAAATGTGAGGGATAAGGAGGTTTTTAGGATCATATGACTGATGTTTGAGAATGTATTTGTTTAGTACCTAACTCCAATGTGAAAGCGTTGTTTTAGCCCTTAAAAGCATAGGCTGTGATTACAGTATTTGATGGAGATTTTTTAATCTTTGTAACAGAAACCTAGCATTCTAATATCTAAGGTATGAGAGGATTAATTAAGTATAAATGGAAAATAAAGTTTTTCAAACATTGAGCGTTTGTGGAGGTGGCAGCCTGGTTGGTAGAGCAGCAATCTCATAACCGAAATGTCGCGGGTTCTGTCCTCGTCTTGGCCAAAGACCGCCGTGTTGGCTAATGGCAGTTGGGGCACGTTAAATATGTCGATACTGCAAAGTCCTCCAAGTTCCCATAACAAAACGATGCCTCTGGGGGTACTGAATCAGGGATGAGTCGGTCACTGATTTGGATCTAAATTCCGACTTGCTGATGGATGAATGAGTGTATGAATGAATTCAACCACCCCCTAAAAAGGGTTGTGTCGTGTGTGTGAGCTAGATGTTGGACTTCTGCCCTCTGGGTGCTCAGGGGTCTTTACCCTCAGAAGCTACAGCAACCCCTTTCCATGAAAGAAACGGACACGACAACAACGATAATCAATATGTTTCAATTATAAACAATATATATCAATCTATTCCATTTAAATATATTTCAATAAATTTTTGAATGGTGTCTAGCTTGACTCAAAAACAAGAATCTGCTAATTATTGTTTTGCCATCTGCGAATTATGAATCTCCAATATTTTAGTCTCATTTCAATAAACCTGTTTGCTTGTTAGAAATTATGTGTACATCCAATCAAAATTAGTATGCTGAAAAAACAGTGAATTGTAACTTAGAATTTTGATTGCATATATTTAATAAAATTAAGTTATTTATATCCGTAATCTATATAAATAAAAGTTAATGTTAGTCTTTACGTCTCATATGCGCTGCTGTAGAGCTGAACCAATTGCGATAAAACGTTGAATACTTATAACTTCCACTTACGGGATGGTTACAGGCATAGTAAAAATATGATATATAATCTATATAAATAAAAATGAGCATTTGTATGCATGTCTCTTATGCCTTGCGGTATCGGTAATCCGATTCCGATAAAACTTCGACAACATATTGTTTGCACGTGCGCAAATGTTATTGGTATCATATATTCATCTAAAGTATAAAAAAATATTTTCAAATCTACTTACCGCATTTATTAACGATGGATTAGCCACTAAATAACTCGCCAAGTAGGGACAGCAGATTCAATAAAAATACTAAATTCAAGCTAGACATTAATATTTCGTAGCTGTTGTAAGTAAATGTAATGTAAAATTTTCTGTGAGGTAAAATTTTATTAGAGAGTTCGAGAAAGTTTTAGGGGTATAATTCCTATAAATTTGAAATTTTAACTAAATAATTAATAAAATTTTAGCGTTTTTCGCTCTAACTTCCGAAAATATTATAGTACAAATAATTTTGTTCCACTTAGTTTTCAAAAAATTATCTTTTCAGCTATATTAAGGATTTTATGTTAAAAATATATTTTCTATGTTTATTCAATTTTAAAAGAAAATATTTTAATTACATTTTCTAGCATTAAACTTGAGAATTCTGAATGATTATTAAACGAATCAGGAGGTACAGGAGAGATGTATATATATATATATATATATATATACCTACTGTACTTCCAGTAATAAAATATATGTATATTCTATTTTTATTTATTTTATAGTATTTATTTTACTGAGAGACAAATAAGCAAGAAGGTTTCATTTTACGACCCTATAAGCCGTTCGCAATCATTTTATCAATCAATCAATCATGCGATCCTCATTTAAGGAATTTAGTTTGACGTTTAAACACAATTTTAATTTAATCCACATGTTAAGGACTGTTAAAAAGCTTATTTGTAAAAAACAATTAACTTTTCTTTTTAGCTCTTCATGAACATTAATTTTTTTATTTTTTATTTATTATGTTTTATGACTGAATGACATTCATTCACATAGTATTCTTGTATTCAGTGCTATTTAAGTAGGCAGTCATTATTTGTAAATACTCTAATAATGAAGTGAATGTTATGAAACGGATCTGAACTTCAACAGCTAAGGATAATGGAATTTATTCATACTAATATTTTTATACGAAATAATTGTATTTTTTTGCAAAATTATTCATTTTAACTGCCTGTTTTAGTCGATTTATTCAAAAGACCTCGGTCAAATCAAAGGTCCTAGGCACCTGCCTACTCTGATAATTTGGAAATCCACTGCGGCTAATGTGAGTAGTCACTTATGAATTGTATGGAGGAATAACGAATTAAATGCGAATGCACAATATTGATGCCTATAGAGAATTTTATATTATATAGAAAATAATAATAGTGAGGGAAGAAAATATTTATATTATTTTACTCGGAGCTAATTGTAAATTAGAAAACATATATTTACAGAAAAAATACAATACAGTGATCTGATTCAAGAATGTAAAATGAAAAGAATGTATGAAAATGAATTTCTTAATGAATTTACATAAATTAAGAAAGCTTTTTTCAATCACGTCGGTAAATTAATCTGAAGTTACCGTCAAATAATAATTAATCTCAAGACATTGTGTTGTAAATTCGCTTTTATATAATTTCATATAAAGGCTTTTAAAAAATAAGTAGGCAAAATATTTATACAATACAATTCAGAACAATTAAATTCTTACATTTATTAATCCATATTAATTTAGATCCTTTCAACTGGTGAAATAGTTAGGAACCTAGCAAATTAAAAATACAGATCTAATGATGTTACAATCGATAAAAGAAAGAACCTTTAATTAATGTATCTCGTATATCTGACGTTAAACAAAATGAATTGTGCAAACTTTTAGCAGTTTGAGTTTTTGCTTGACTGTAACTTTTGACATGCCGTCATATCTTATATAACTTGTCAAATAACTTTCTTGAGATTAAAACATTGCAATGCCTAAAAAGAGGCTGAAATGTATTTCGTAGCTTCTTTTTATTTAGTACTTTGTAGCTTATTTTATTTAGTACTAGTAGCATGTTTCATATACAAATATATAAAAATGTTATAATTAATGTTCAAAATATAGGAAGGATTTTTTAAATGAATGTATGCATATTGAAAATTATCACAAGCTTCAAAATATGAAAGCATTTTCTTTTAAAAAAATGTGATGATAATGTCAAACATATATTTGATTTTTTCAAAACTCCGTGATTAATTTAATAATTTTTTATTGATTTTATAATAACGTTTGTATATTTTAAGGAATTTTATTTAGATTTTCTTCTGTATGAAAATATTTTGATAAGTGATATTTCTTTCATACGAAATCTTTGAATTTAATATCGAAATTTAATAAATTATTCATTTTATTTTTCTAATCAAGATTACATTTACTATAAACTTACCTACATTTGCAATAGCAAGGTGAATAAAGGGTAAATTATTCTCTGCATGTTTCCAATTCACGCCTCATTTTATTTCATAAACATGAAGTAAAATTTGTGACTTCCTGATTCAAATATCTCACACTGGTGTTATTGACATTGATACTGCAGCAGACAACCCAAGCTTGTTACTTTAAAAAGCATTATATTTTGTACAACGTAAATAACTGACAATGATTTGAAATGATAAAAATCGTTTAGGCACCGTCTCTGTAAGTGTTTATTGACATTCCATTTCAAAATAAGGAAATGGCAGAATTTTCTTTTTTTTTATTTCCTGAATTATGGATGTATTGATCACGGTGTATTTTAGAAGTACTTTTATACCAAACTTTTCCTTAAAGTTCCATTTCTTATTGAGGTTGATTGCCAGTTTAATTTAATTATTTTCATCAATATTTTGAATAATTGTCTATTTATACGATCAAAATAATAATTCATTTTCAGGAGAAATTTCTCTTACAAATTATAATTCTTTGGCAAATGAATAATTTATCGAGATGAAATTTCAAAATGCATTCGTATCAATGTAAATTTGTTGAATCATCGTTCCTAAAGGTGTGAAAATATATTTCAAAATAAGAAAAAATGACAGGGTTTTTTTTTATTTCCTGAATTATGGATGCCTTTATCTTATTAGTTTTAGCAATACCTTTATCATATGCCAAACATTTTCCTCAATTTTTGTTGTAGTTGATTGCCAGTTATTAATTGCTTGCATTATTTGTCTATTATTGCAATCATTATAAGGGTTGATATTAAGAAGATGGCTTTTCTCACGAAGTATACCCCGAGGGCACCTCATAATTGAGAATGAGAAATTTATTCTTGTAGTTGATTGCTAGTTTAATTGCCTATTAATACAGGCGAGGTAAAAGATGCTTTTAAGATGATGACTTTTCTCATAAATTATCCCTCCGGAGCACCTTATAATTGAGAACGAGAAATTTCCGGCATATTGGTTGGTTCTCGCCAACCTGGAGGGAAGAAGACAATGTGAGGATCTATCTCCATCCATAGATGGCGAGATATCCTTTCTTAGGGAAGGTTTGTACCGTGGCCGATTATGAGCCTTAGGACTCAACTGTAGTTCTAGCCAGTGTTGTTGCAAAGGCGATCATGTCATTCCATTGTTTATTTGTGTGTCTTCGAGACGAGTTAAAGAATTAATAATATGACTTTCTTACAAAGTAGAAATCTACGGTAGAGAAATAATTTATTTAATAATTAGGTAGAGGAATAATAGTTTATAAAAGGTTATTTACTTTGGTAAAGGAATATGATTTGGTAAAAGCAATGAATTCTGAGTATTTTTTATATTAAAACATACAAATAGATATCGAGCTCCAATTCTAAAACCAAAACTTAAATAAATTCAAATTGCAAAATCTGATGCATTGACATTTAACATTAGTAGCATAATGAAAACCAAAAAATCTTAAGAAACTCATTAACATCAAAAAAGTCAGAATAAGTAAGTCGAAAGCACACAAAGTAACCTCGCAAGACTGAATGACCTGACAGCCGTAGCAGCAACACGGGCGGGAATTATGGTTGAGTCCTAATAGTCCTCACCGGCGATAGTACAACCCTCCAATAGGGAGTACGTCCCGACATTAATGGGAGGATCAATGCCCCCAGCTATTATTGTACTCACAGGGTTGGAGAGATTCAACCGCCATGCTGGAAGCATCTCATCCTCAATCCAAGGGGGTGTCATCGTGTCAGAATAAATGAATCCTTAGAAACTATAAATAATGTGTTTTTTTCCCCATTCCTAAACTAATTTACAAAATAATCGAAAAAAATTAACTAGTATCAACATACATTTTTTTAAATATTAATCACATTAGCATTTTGATCCTTTAGCTGTAAACATCACGACTTAGCTATCAGCTTCAAGCGCTGTCACTTATGTAGAGGGAAGACAAAGAGAACGTTGTTATGGTTGGCAGAGAACATTTAAAAAATGCAAACACCACTTTAGTGGACTCAGACCATTTTCGCGGCACTTCGTGGACACATCCGCGCCGGGCATATAATATATCCCTAGCAAATCCTCGACCGCTGCGATTGACAAATCGTGTTTACGCGTCCGCATTTCTCAAGAGCTGCAGTCGGTTGCTGAAGGGGACAGGTGGGCCAAAGAAGAAAAGATATATCTGCATCTTTCTTTCTTCCCTTGTCATTTATCTTTCAGAGCTGGCGTGAAACAAAAGACAGTGATAGGTAGGGAAGAAAAAGAATATTTCAAGCCCTCTGCCGTATAGCTGTGAAAACTGTGTGTTAAAGGCTTCGCCAGGCCACGAATAGGTTGGCTTTTCCAACGGTTGGAGGAAAAAATCCTTGTTTTATTCACAGATTACATAGCTGCTTACTGGTTTTTGTCTTGGAATGGGGATTTTGTTACATTGTTTTCTTGAAAGGAAATTCTGTTTTACAAAATTTCATTTGAAAGCATATTTTTTTGTTTTGTTTGTATCAACTTGTGAATGTTTCTAAATTCAGTTTCTTCAGTAATGTGGAATGACATTTATAAATCTCTCGGGGTTTTTTTCAAAATAAATGCTGTACTGTGAGATTCAAGAAAAGATCTTTCAAGAAGACTGCCAAAAATATTTTATCAATTTATCTTTCTATCTTATATAAAAGTGAGTTACACACTTCTTTAAAATATAAGATATTAAAATTAGCTTTTTCTATATAAATAAAAATAAACGTTTGTCTGTATGTCTCTTATACTTTCCTAAACCCTTCATCCGATTACAATGTAACTTGCTCAGTTTATTGGTTACACCTACGGAATGGTAACAGAAAATAGTACAATTATCTAAAATTTAAAAAAAAAGGAATTTCAATTTCATTTATTTACCAAGGATTAATCTCCAAATAACTCGCCGATGAAACAATAGATTCTGCAGAAAGACTAAATCCAAGTTTAAAGTTTGTATTTTTTAGCTTTAATATGCAAATGTCATGAAAGTCATTCTTAGAAGTAACAGCTTTGTTGCAGATTACTTTGGGGACTTACTTAACCTGGTTTTTTTTATTTGAATCAAATTTTAGCGTTTTTTCGCAATAACTATCAACAATATTATAGTACAAATAATTTTGCACCATCCTAATTTTCAAAAATTATCTTTTCGACTTCCTTAAGGATTTTATGATGTAAATATATTTTCTAAGTTTAACCAATTTTAAAAGAAAATACTTTAATCGCATTTTAATAAAATTTGTAAATTCTGATATTAAATGAATCCCGAGGTACAGTAAATAGTTTCTTTTATTACCATTTTGTAAGAACACTATTTTTACAACTCTAAAAGAATACAAAAATCTAATAAATAAAAATAAATACTTGTTTGACTGTATTTTATATACTCTCGTACTCTTAATTCCATTTCAATAAAAAAATTGCCAAATTACCGACTGACTGCGTTTAATATATTTTTTTTCGGTTGCAGCAACGCGCATGGTGCCACCTAGTGTATTATAAAATTAGGAATCGACAGTTGAGAAACATGAAAGAATTGAACATTTGGAACATGCAATTTTATATAGAAGGCCGTAAATACTATTAATATTCTTCTAGATTTTATTCTAGATTTGTCTATTCTAATAATTATCATTAATCTAGATAAATGACACTAACATTCTTTACTGTTGTTTGATTATATCTCTATAAATAATTGATATTTCTTTAAAAAAAGCTGAAGTCTATATGTTTAAAAAATTGGAAATTAGAAACATAAAAAATTAAGCTTCTATAATAGTATAAAACGCATTAAATATCATTTGCAATTAACAAAATATTTCATGACAGTGAAAAGAAATTTCAAGAAAATGTTGACGTTTTTCATGCCAGTACTATTAAACAAAAAGTTGGTTACGATTCAAAAAACAATGAATCCTTCTTGATTGAATTCCTTATTTAATTAACCCTCCTTGGTTTCACTTTTAAGCCTACTTATGTTTAAGCAAACATGCCTTTATCTTTGAGAATATCATATGACTTCTGGCTGGATCAACTTGGTGACTTCCGCAGTTTTATGTGTGTGTGTGTGTGTGTGTGTGTGTGTGTGTGTGTGTGTGTGTGTGTGTGTGTGTGTGTGTGTGTGTGTGTGTAAGTTGAAGAAACGCAAGAACTCACGAATCACAAGAAAGCAAGAAATTTTTTTTAGCTACAGATATTTCTAATATATTCAGTATAATTAATCATATATAATGCATAAAGCCACTTGATGGCAAAGTGCAAAATACATTACTATTAGGAATTTCTACTATTAAGAACTTAAAATATAGACCTGTAGCCTTAAATTTGATTAACGTTGAATTAATTTTAGTTATATTAACATCCAGTCTGAATGCAATATTAAGGCCATTAGAGTTAGTATTGATGCACCTTGTAATTTTGAACCTCAATCATATGACAATGAGGCTTTTCAACAGAATGATACTTGAAATAACAAGACGGGGATTTGACATTTGAGTTCGATATTGGGCATCAAGTGCAGGCTTGTGTTTGAGTATGGCTTCACCAAAAAAAATGTTTATGAATAAATTGCTCATATATTTTTGTTGCTTCTTATGACATCTGTTACGTAGACAGTCATTGGAGCCAATAGGATATGTCTCTTGATTGATTTTCAGCAGCGCCATCTAGGGCCCAGAGTACGATTTGCCACTCAAGAGTCATAACCTTTCTTATGGGGCGAATTTAATTCATGCATTTTCCTTAACTCAACTACAGATCTTAACTTAGATCTGAATTAGAGAACGATCGATCACCACTGAATTAGTACCAAGTGGCATTACTCTCGACATGAAGGAGTCTGTAACCAAGACATATTTATACGTGTGAAAGTTACCACCACACACGGGAAACCTTCGGCTGGCGGCTCAAACTTGAAATCTAACGGACACGAATCCAACGTCCTACCAACCGGGCTACTACGGCATGCTACATGTGTGCTACTAGAGCATTGCATCAACCTAATTGATTTAATCCATTCAAAAATTGAAAATAATAAACATCCATTTATATTAAAGAATATTGTGACATTAATTCTATTCGACTGATATATATAACAAAAAAATTAAATTTTGACAAAGAAAATTCTCGGGGAATAAAAATGTATAGTTAATTAACTTTAATTTGATCAATTCTTGTTCCCTAAGCAAGTATCTTCTAGAAATGAAACACATATTTAGGAAATAAAATGAATTTTGATTCAATATATGTCAATTTTTGTAAATTATATCCCCTTATATGCTACTGTAGCGCTGTTCCAATTGCAATGAAAATATGAGTACTTGTTATTTGGAGTTGTGGGATGGTTATAGACACAGAAAAATTATGTAATCTATATAAATAAAAATGAATGTTTGACTGTGTGTCTTATATACTACCATACCGATGAAACTTTGAGTACTTATTTCTTGCACTTATTTGTCCCTGCTGAAGATGGATAGATAGATAGATAGATAGATAGATAGATAGATAGATAGATAGAT
>JAPMOQ010020855.1:2347341-2362132 GCA_026543055.1 Argiope trifasciata | reverse complement strand
ATAGATAGATAGATAGATAGATAGATAGATAGATAGATAGATAGATATGCTGATGGAAAAAAAATCCCAACACCAAGAAAAAATTATTGTGCAGTACTGAAATTTTAGGAATACATTTGTCTAGGTAACATATTTAATTGATTAAAGTTAAGTTTCAAGATCACAGGTAGAGCCATTGGCGAGAAGAGCCATTTCAAATGTGAAATGTTGGTACATTAGTAACAGGTGTAACTGCCAGAATTTTGAATGCAAGCATGCAAACGTGCATGCATTGTGTCGTACAGGTGTCGGATATCAGCTTGTGGGATGGAGTTCCATGCCTGTTTCACTTGGGCGGTCAATGCAGGGACGGTTAATGCTGGCTGTGGATGACGCTGCAGTTGTTGTCCAATGATGTCCCATACGTGCTCGATTGGAGAAAGATCTGGTGATCTAGCAGGCCAAGGCAAAATGTCGACACACTGTAGAGCATGTTGGGTTACAACAGCGGTATGAGGGTGAGCGTTATCCTGTTGGAAAACACCCCCTTGAATGCTGTTCATGAATGGCAGCACAACAGGTTGTATCACTAGACCGTAGTACAAATTTACAGTCAGGGTAACCACGAGAGTGCTCCTGCTGTCAAATGAAATTGCTTCTCAATCCATAACTCCAGGAGTAGACCCTGTGTGTCTAGGCCGCAGGCAGGTCACTAGCAGGCGTTCACTTGGCCTCCTTCTAACCAACAAACGGCTATCACTGCGACCAAGGCAGAACCGGCTTTCATCAGAAAACAAAATAAATCTCCACTACGCCCTCCAATGAGCTCTAGCTTGACACCACTCACGTCGCAAACGGCAGTGGTTTAGGGTCAGTGGAATGCACTGTACAGGGCGTCTGGCTCGGAGCTGTCCTTGAAGTAACCGATTTGTTACAGTTCGTTGTGTCAATGTGGTGCCAACTGAAGCTCGAATTTCAGCTGCAGACGCAGTACGATTAGCCATAGTCAAACTCCGAATACGACGGTCTTCCCTCTCAGTAGTACCACGTGGCCGCCCGGAACCTGGTCTTCTCGAGGCAGTATCTTCCCTTGACCACTGCCGCCAATACTCATGCATAGTGGATACATTCCTGCCAAGTCTTTCAGCAATATCGTGGAAAGAAAACCCAACTTCTGGTAGGCCTAAAACACGACCTCGTTCAAACTCGGTAAGCTGTTGATAATGGCTTCTTCGTCTTCTCAGAGGCTTCCTCGACTTACATTAACCCACTACGTCAAATCTCAACTGTAAATAACGATCAAGGACCTTACAGCACTTATTTAAAGCAAACCTCATTTGCATGTTCTTAGTGTCGCTACTAGCGCCACACTTAGGCGCGTAGCTCGAAATTTGAATTGACGTCATCTTTCAGATGTATAAAGACGCCTACCAAATTTCGTTTATCTAGCACAGCTCCTTCCTAGTGTTGGGATTTTTTTTCCATCATTGTATATATATATATATATATATATTCCTTCTCCTTTATTTATCACTCAATTTCAATAAATGTATTCATTACAGATGCGAAAATAAATATTATTCTCTCTATCATTCCTAGTTTTAAATTTCAAACGATATATCCCGAATTATTTCTTCTGCGGTAGCAACGCGCCGGGTACCAGCTTGTATAATATAATAATTTCCTAAATATGTGTTTCATTTCCAGAAGTTACTTGCTTAGGGAACAAGAATTGATCAAATTAAGGTCAATTAACAATAAATTTTTATTCCCCGAGAATTTTCTTTGTGAAAATTTTATATTTTTGTTATATACATCAGTCGAATAGAATTAATATCACATTATTCTTTAATATAAATGGATGTTTATTATTTTCAATTTTTGAATGGATTAAATCAATTAGGTTGATGCAATGCCCTAGTAGCACACATGCAATATGCCGTAGTAGCCTGGTTGGTAGGACGTTGGATTCGTTTCCGTTAGATTGCAAGTTTGAGCCGCCAGCCGAAGGTTTCCCGTGCGTGGTGGTAACTTCCATACGTATAAATATGTCGTGGTTACAGACGTCTTGTCGAGAGTAATACCACTGGGTACTAATTCAGAGGTGCTCGTTCTCTGATTCAGATCTAAGTTAAGATCTGTAGTTGTGCTAAGGAAAATGCATGAATTAAATTCGCCCCATAAAAAAGGTTATGACCCTTGAGTGGCAAATCGTACTCTAGGCCCTGGATGGCGCTACTGAAAATAAATCAAGAGACATATCCTATTGGCTCCAATGACTGTCTACGTAACAGATGTCATAAGAAGCAACAAAAATATATGAGCAATTTATTCATAAACATTTTTTTTGGTGAAGCCATACTCAAACACAAGCCTGCACTTGATGCCCAATATCTAACTCAATTGTCAAATCCCCGTCTTGTTCTTTCAAGTATCATTCTGTTGAAAAGCCTCATTGTCATATGGTTGAGGTACAAAATTACAAGGTGCATCAATACTAACTTTAAAGGCCTTAATATTGCACTCAGACTGGATGTTAATATAACTAAAATTAATTCAACGTTAATCAAATTTAAGGCCAAATGTCTATATTTTAAGTTCTTAATAGAAGAAATTCCTAATAGTAATGTATTTTGTACTTTGCCATCAAGTGGCTTTATGCATTATATATGCATATTAGATACTGAATATATTAGAAATATCTGTAGCTAAAAAAAAATTCTTGCTTTCTTGTGATTCGTGAGCTCTTGCGTTTCTTCAACTTACACACACACACACACACACACACACACACACACACACACACACACACACACACATATATATATATATATATTGTTAAAAGTTTTAGCTTACTTAGCGTGCACCTTTGCAATGATCCTAAACTATCCTAATCGCAATCAACTAATGTGAGAGTTATAATTTAAAAAACTGCGAATAACGTGATTTTCGTCATTAACGTTTCTGATTTCCCTTTTTGCATACTGATTAGATAGATTATGCAGAATATCAGGCCATTTAGCTCAAATCTTTCAATACGACATTCTGCATAATATCACGAATTAAATAAAAATAATCCTCGCACTTAAAAAACGTAATAATTAACATTTCAACGAATAATGATTAGTATTTTTCTAATGTAATATACTGCTTCAACAGTGTTAAAACTGAAGCCAAAAATGTTTCAAAATGTCATAATGATAATGCGAAAGAAACTTGCTTGTAAAAGGCTTCCGTATAGAAAAGTGTTTCTTGGTGAATAAAGAGAAGCATATTTAATTCCCCTTCCGTAATATTGCTTACTGATATTTAACTAATTAAAAAAGAGCACTCAATTTGTTTAGGTAATACAAATTGAGCAATGAATTATTAGCCTTTTGTTCCCCGTGAATTTAAAACTCTAATAATTGTTATTTTTGTTATGAGTAGGTAAATAACTTTGAGTAAATAATCATATTTTTAATAGAAAAATATTATTTTTTATATTTACCAGGACTAAAGAATTTAAACAAAATATTCAAAAATGTAATAATTTATATAATTTGATTGTTAAACTCTTTAATTAATTCAATTCAATATTTAGGTCAACAAAGAAAATTGCAATTTTAAAAACTTTTTATTAAAATCATCAAAAACATTATTAACTATAAAAAAATTATTGATTTTCTAAAAAATCGAACTCGCATTCTGAGCCCTTAAGCGAAAATTATTGAAATCCTTGCATTTTACTGATTGAGCTACTTCCCGGTGATTTCAATTCTCATTGCATACAGCAAAAATTTGGTTTAAAGCATTAAAAACAAATTAAACTTAATTATTCAATACTTAAAAATGTATTTGAACTTGAGTAGAAGAATAAATAGTTTTTTATAAACAATTGAGTATTAGAACAAGATATATAAATATATATAAGAAGAGTATGAATTAATGATAATAATAAATGAAAATACCAAACAGTTCTGGAGTAGTATGTGAAAAGGTCGAATGGTTTTTGATGAATCTTTCATCATCATAAGAGCACAATTTAAAATTGAGCTCTGACTTTAAACGACCGTCTTGCGTTTTCTGCATGCAAATTTAATCTAAGAAACCAAATCAAATTGAATTTACAGACGCCTTAGGTATTGATTGATGAAATCCATTACAGAGTCAAAGTGAATTTCATATGTCAGCGATATTGGCGTGTTTGCATACGAAGAAAGGGATTTCCGAAGGTCTTGATGGATGACAGTAGATAGTAAAGGATATCCGTAAACACAATTGATCGCAAATACATGACTGAAGGCGCTAAATATTGACAGGAACACAAATTTTATTACAATAAATAAAAAAAATCAATTTTTATTATTCTTTTTTTAATCTATTGTCGGAAAATTTTTCATTCCATTGAGGTTACTGATTCTGCCATGCCGAAAGATTTTGGTGTTGAAATTCATGGTGTTCATTTTAAACTCATGGTCTTGAAAACACAAAAAAATTTCGAAATATACCTTGTTATTACATATTTACAGAGATACGTTTTAAGATATATTATTGAGCATCTAGATTGTCATAAAATTTGCATACTATCTAATAAATGCATTTAATAAAGGAATATTTAAATCGTTTCAAATATTAAATCACTATTTAAATTTAAGCGAAAGTTAAGCAATTAAATAAAAACACTATTTGTGAAATATACGCATGTCTCCTTTTATGAGTGCTTTAAAAGAGTCCTTTTATCTAATTTCAATCCATGTGTATGAATTATTCATTTAAAAAAGGAATGCGTCATTATCTTAAGCACTGGATTAATATACATATTAAGTGAAAAATTGATGCAGAATTTTCGGATAGTATAATAACATTTAAAAAATAATTGCATGATAATTGCAAACCTATAAGACGTAATAATCAATTAATTTTCATTCGGAACGCAATAGTGGGAAATTATATATATATATATATATATAACTATATTAGTTGTATTAGCTCTCTTTTTCATAACAACATTAACAATGTTTTTTGAAGAACGTCATAATTTTGATTCTTGAATGAAATCAGGACACTACTTCAACGCTAAAAATAGCTCACCAAACTTCTGATAATGATGATGTTTGGTTTCAGATTTAGTTTTAATCAACTAGTCCTGAAATTTACTAACTGTCACATCTTAGTAACTGTTTTTGTGATATCAAGATATAAGTCCCGAACATTGCATAACAAGTCAATGAATAACAATTTAATTCGCAAATAAGCATAATATGTATTTAAAAAATGAACCCTGGATATACATTTAAAAAAATTCTTAAGTATTTAACTAAGATGATAATTTAATTAAATAAAAACTGCTTTTCCTCTGCAACGTTTAAAACTATCATTGAAAAGGCTCAGCATGGCAGCAAAGCAAATTATGGTGTGTTTTTCTCCATATACAAGGCATATTTTCAAAATCCTTACTTTTGAAAAAAGAATATATATTATAATTTTACTCAAAAAAATGAGGCATTTTAGTAAGAAGTTTATGCATCAACTGGCGTAGAAATGGTAATTATTTAAATAATAATCTTTAATAAGTTGATGAAAATAGTACATTTCGAATATTTTGTCTATATTCTTTTAAGCTACGTATGGATATTTTGTTTCTGAAAATAAAACATTGCATTTAGGCATTATTAGTAAACGCTACATTGGAAGGACTCAATGAATACCTTACCAGCATGCTAAAAAAAATTTACTGAGAGAATACAAATCCTTAAATTGTCCTAAATTAAAATGGTATTCCCTATTTATGTATTGTTTTCCATTTTTAACTGCTTTCTTCTCTAATATTCCCTTTACTTATAAAAAAAATATCGATAAAATATTAAAAAATATATTATCGGTGATTCCTAAATTACTAGATTAGGACCCATGTAATTGTCTAATTTAAGAAATAAATTTATAGATTGAAGAGGAAATGAACATTCGAGAAAATATCTTTTTGTGAAATAAAAAATGAAGGGTAATATATTCAATTGTTTTTATTATCTCTCGGGAATCATCTGCAATTAATATTTGATAAAATGTTAAATTGCGTTTTTCTTTTTAGTTGCTTTTTTTTTAATATTGCTTGCTTACTTATCATTTAGAGCCAAGATAACTCTTTGTGAGTACTTTTACAAATTTTTAAAAATGTTTTACTTAATATACTTCCACATATGTACTCATACAAATTTATAATTAATTTGTCATTTCTGGACGGTAACTTATATCACTTTACATTTTTAATGAATCTACGAACATTTTATTTATGTAGCATTTTAAACCATACTTCACAACTGTAAAATGTTAATATATATAGCATTAATATTATCATATGCTATTTACAAGAAAACAATACCGACAAAATATTTTATTTCAAATTCAGCTAATTAGAATTACTGTGACATGTAAAATTGGTAAAATTGAAAAATATGTTAATTCTATGAAAAATACTTCTTTGTCATTATAATAGATAAATTGTTTGGTAATTATTGATTAATAAATTTTAAAACTGAAATAAATGAAAGTATTTTGTTATTTTAATTAATTATAAATAGGAGTTTAGTAACTAATACAGGTCTAAAATAGTTGTACGCGAATTTAATTGATAATACGAGACTAAGAATTAAAATTTCAGCAATTTAAGTGAATTTAAGCATTTCCCGTTTTTAATTTCAAATTTCGAAAATTTCGCGTTTTTAAATACCAATTTAATTTAAATTGGCATTTAAAAACGAAAAAAAAAAACTAATCCATTCAATGTATTTTATTTTATAAAAACGCATTAAATGGATTACTTTTTTTTCAATAAAAATAATTTGTGTTGTGAGAAATATAGTTTCATCAAACTTCGACATTAACGTATTAATAATTATATCTTCAAATTTACATAATTTCCTGACTGTTATCCTTATTTTCTAACGATAAATTCTGTAAATTACTTTAAAGTAACACATGCTATTATACCCGACTGAACAGATGAATATTTATGCTGGCAAATTATTATAGCATTCCTATATCTATCAAAACCTAAGCTTCAAAATTGATGGTAGAGCTTTCCAGAAATTATCAATTTTCATTTATATGATTGGCTTGTCAAAATATTTATCGATCTTTATTGCCTTGACAGGCATATTCCAGGAATTCGATAAAAGGCTAAAAATGCTTTGAGGAAACTTTATATCGTAATATCAGACAATATGCCATAGAGCTTTATTCTTCAATGAAATCGATGGGAGCTTCCTTAAAACTTTTAACACTCTAGAGAGATATGTAAATAATGGACGTCTGAAGGTATAATAATGATAGGTGGTTCATCCTTCATTTATATAAAAACATCCTTCATTTATATAAAAACATCCTTCATTCAGATTTACCTTAGATTATCGCTTTTTGTGAATTTGCTTTTTTATTTTCATGATATAAGAACATATAAAACATATTTTGTAATCAAACTCCAGCTAATCAAATCTCCAGAAAAAGATTTCACTGTCACAGAATTCAGAAGTTGGAAACTATAGCAGTTTTTTTTTTCATTTCTATTTATTTTGCTGGGCATGAATGATGGGTATCAAAAAACGTTGATTTATATTTGTACTTATAAAATTACCTATTACCTCTAACGAATGATCTGCTGCTTCCCAGTACCTTTACAAATCACAAAAAAATGTTCTAGGTATGCATGAATATTCTGAACATGCGTACCATGAATAAAATTGCTTTACTATGATTAAGCATGGAAGGGAATTTGGAGTGATTAAATGATTGCAATTTATACAAAATATTTTTATTTAATTTGGGCGAATAAATGTTGAATGTTTATTGAATTAAAATTGCATAGTACTAGGTAAATATTTATGAAATTAAAAATTTCATTTGTCTGATTTATGTACAATCAGCGTCTTTTCCTATTTTAAATATGTTCACAACCATAATTCTAAATGCTTTTCAAGAACTAATCGCAAAAACTAATAATTTTTTTTTCCAAATTTCTTTTTTACATTTTTCTTAAAGTATACAAATATAGTTATACTTTTTTGGAAATTCAGAACAACATTTTAGAGACGAATTCGATAAGCCACTTTGAAATAATATAAACATATTCATACTCTATAAGTAATTTGGCATTGCTTTGAAATCTATTATTGATTGGAAATTACTTACACATTAGAATTTTTTATTAGATATTACTTCTCTTATAAATCACCAGCAGGTGACCGAGCTCCGCTCGGAGAAAACTGGTATCGAAGCTAACTCGAAGATTTAAATTTTCAATTGTGATTTATCAAAACAATACATGCCATAAGAAAATTTGTGAAACCATTGGTGAAAAGATAACCGGTTAAAGTGCACCATTGTAAACTATTCTAAACAAAGTTAGAGTTTGGAAAGGGAACTATTCTATGCAAAGGTAAAGTAAAGGTAAAGATTGAAGTGTGTTGAAGTTCAATATTTTTGACAAATTTATTTAGAAAAACCAAACATATATACATACATAAGAAACATATTATAAACCTATAACAGCATAAACATAAAACTTTATTAGTTCGCCATATTGGCTATAGATGGCAGCACATTACCGCTTGAAAATTTAAGCAGCCATTATGGCGAACTAATAAAGTTTGAAAATATCCTATCTGTAACTCCGAACTGCTCGACCGTAGCGCTTCAAAACCGGCACCAATCGATTCCTCGTGGCCAAAAACCCCAGACCCCCAAGTTTACCGGAGTTTATTAATTCTGGGGCGATTTTCGACTTGGCAACCATTCCTCGTATTATAGTATTAGATAATTATGTAAAATGGCAAATATTTCGGTCTAATTAAGAAAAATAAAAGTATATTTTTAATTACTTATATAACTTGGCTTTCATAATGTTTGTTCCCTCATTGTTTTCAGACTTTTAAAAAAGCAATAAATTTTTTAATGAAAATTTTATCATTAAAGCAACTATTTTTTTTCTTTCACATGCTCATCATTTCCTCCAAATAAAGGATATATTGATGTTTATGAAATGTTTTATGAAAAGTAATTAAATATTTAATTTTTCATAAATAAAAAATGAATATAATTTCCTTTTAAGCAACGATGAGTCCATCATCTAGCAACAAACAACAAGGAAACAATTTAAAAAATCTATTAAAACTTTATTTAATTTAAAACAATGTATGGACACTACAAATATATGTGAGTAATATGGTGACTATATATAGATGGTCATCAAATATATGGTCACTACAAATATATATTTAGACTATCAATGCTTTGTATTATAGAAGATTACAAGCGAATTTCCCTGTTTATCAAGTGGTTACAGCTTGATTGTTTGGCATTAAGATTAACTCATTAATAATTTGATAATAAACACATTAATAATTTGATATTAAACTCATTAATAATTTAAGATAATCATATATAATTCACACAATATAGCGATACATTTCGTATGAAATGCAATATTTCGTCATTCCATTCCTATATTATTTGAGGGTTTCATTTAAATATATATATATATATATATATATATATATATATATATATAATTTTTGCCAAATCAAACTATTTTTCCATTTCGTACTTAATTAAAATAATTTAATTTGGATGTAATTGACAGTAAAAAAATGATCAATTCTATTTTAATGAGAGTACATCATTTAAAGCACATATTTTGGGTCAAAAGTATTTTTATTACTTCCTGTAAATGTCTTAGAATAATCAATAGTCAATGAACTGATTGACTCAATGAAATGAGAGATTTCAGAAGGATGTGTTATTTCAACATCAAATTACGATCTTGATATCAGTTCAAAAAATGTTCTTAATACAGCTTAAAGAAAATCCAATGAGTAGTTTTAAAGTGTAAATGTTTCACTTGAAATATTGAAATGTAAAAATTCCCATGAACAATTTTAACATTTGCTACAATATTAAATATGTTTCCATTTTTAAAATCTGTAATATTTTACAATATAAACTAAGAATTAATTAATATATTATAACTTCGTTGTAAAACTACAATATAAAATAATAATAATTTAATTATGACTTATAAAGAAATTATTAATTAATAAAATATTATTCAGTGTTTTATTTTTGTAAGGAGAAAAATTGGATTTATAAATATAACAAGAATTATTCATTTGAATGTTAACCTTTAAGCTTCATGAATAAAGAAAAAGCAGTATTCTGCGCATTCGAAACAAATTAGTACCCTTATTTGGCTTATAAATTAGATAATTATAGTGAAGTACATCTCGAATATGATTGATTATAAAAATGAATATTTCGTGCAATACATGGTTTCGGGCATTTGCTAAAAATTCAATTCAGGCTATTGAAATAAAAAAAACGTCAAACTTGTTTCAATAATTAATGGTCCTAAGGGTGTGTCGGAAATAATACTCTATAAGTAAACTTTGTAATATTCGGTAAAGGCAATATTTTTCTGGGTTATATTGGTTCATAATATAATTTGTATTTTTGTTTGCAGTTAAGTTTAAAATTTTATTTAAAGAGTTTTTAAGAAAAAAAATACTAAGAATAATTCTAGAAAAAAAATCTAACATTTAAAAAAAAAATTAAATGATTTTTTTTTTGTGAAATAAGTATTTACACTTTGTAAAATATAAATATAAATATATGATTTATTTTATCTTCACTGTAAATGTATAATGAAAATAAATAAATATTTTAATGTTGTCGCTCACAAATAATCTAATAAAAATAATAGTAGAATGTTTTTGCATTATACCTTATTTTAAGTTATATAAATGGAAACAGTAAACTTTACCCAATAAATGGAATATGCTTTACTTGAAATTTCTTACTTTACTTTAGCTTTTACTTTAATTTCAATTTCTCGAATGTTTGAAAATATTAAAACAGAAATCAGATGTGAAACTATTTAAAATTGTAGTTTGAAAATAAAAAGTAGATGTGTTTTTTCTTCTGTAACAAATAAATCACTTTTATGATATCCTTAAAATTTACCATTTGCTTCACCCTTTATATCAAAAAGTTAAAATATTACTGTATAAATTGCGTAAGTTTCGACAGGGTTATTTACATGGAAGAATTATCCCTTGAGATTTATACCTTTGGAAGTGTTTGTAATAAAAAAGGGGGGGGAAAACAGTGAACCCTCGAAAAATTCTTAAATTGAATATTGTTTTTTTTCTCATATAATGACATTTGATTTATATTAAATTAAAAGATTACTCTGGGAATTCCCAGACATGAAGTGAAAAATTATTACATTTAATTAACTGACCGAACACTGACCGAACTGGTGTTAAGTGATCTAAATTATATTTTCTTTTAAGTTAATAATAATATGAAAATTCTTAATTAGTATTTTTTAGAATAATATGCAATAGGTTCCTTTCTTCTTTATAAATGATATTATATCATAGTTCATTTTTCATAGGAGTCAAGCATTTTATTTGCGCAAGCCTAATATTGCTAAACGTGTAAATGAAAACCGTAATTTTGCAATAAAAAATAATGTATATAGTACACATTTCATTTCGTTGCCACTATATTATTTATTTCTTCTACTTGTATGCAGATAATAATGCATCAAGTAGTGATTAAACTAATGATTTTAGTACTTTTGAAATTACTTCATTATTATAAAATGAGGAAAGTTGCAGATGGTTATTTACACTTTTTCATATCTTCCGCAGGGATATGAGTGAGTGAAGTTTTCAATCAAATATATTTGGGCTCTTTACATCATAAGATAATAAGTGACAAAAGTCATGGTATGACTGTTAATATCGTGTCGGTCCTCCTTTTGCCCGGCGAAGTGCAACACTCGACGTGTCATGGAGTCCACAAGTCGTTGGAATATTGAGGAATATTGAGCCATGCTGTCTGTATAGACGTCCATAATTGTGAAAGTGTGGATGGTGCAGGAGTTTGGGCATGAACGAACCTTTCGATGATATCCCATAAATGTTCGATGGGATTCATATCGGGTGATCTAGGTGACCAGATCATGCGCTGGAATTGTCCGGAATGTTCTTCAAACCAATCGCGAACAGTTCTGGCCCGGTGACATGGCGCATTGTCATCCATAAAAATCCCATCGTTGTGTGGGTACGTGAAGTCCATGAATGGCTGCAAGTGATCTGCAAGCAGCTAAACATAACCATTTCCAGTCAATGATCGGTTCAGTTGCACCAGAGAACCGAGTCCATGCCATGTAAAAACAGCCCACACCATTATGCAGCCACCACCAGCTTGAACAGTGCCTTCCTGACAGTTTGGGTCCATGGCTTCGTGGGGTCTGCGCCACACTCGAGCTTTACCATCAGCTCGTAACAACTGAAATCGTGACTCATCTGACCACGCCACGGTTTTCCACTGGTCTAGGGACCAGTCGATATGCTCACGAGCCCAGGAGAGTCGCTGCAGGCGATGTCGTGCTGTCAGTAAAGGCACTCGAGTCGGTCTTCTGCTGTCATAGCCCAAGGAAGACAAATTTTGCCGCACAGTCCTATCGGACACGTCCCTCGTAAGTCCCACATTGATTCCTGCAGTTATTTGACGAAATGTTGCATGTCTATTAACATTGACCATTCTACAGACGTCGGCGGTCTCATTCGTTAAGTGCAGGTGGTCGCCCACTTCGCTGTCCATGATGGGATGTGATGCCTGAAATTTCATACTCTCGGACACTCTTGATACTGTGGATCTCGGAATGTTGAATTTACTAACGATATCCGCAATGGAATGACCCATGCGTCTAACTCCAACTAACATTCCACGTTTAAAGTCTGTTAATTCTTGTCGTGCCGCCATAAATCACGAAAAACCCGTTCACATGAATAACTTGAACACAAATGAAAGCTCTGGAAAACAAACTGCGCATTTATACTTTTTCGCTGCGATACTACTGTCATATGCATATTTGCATATTGCTATCCCATGACTTTTGTCACTTCAGTGTAATTCTTGCATTCAATTCGTGTAAAATCAATTTCGTCTTCTATATTCAAAAATTAATATTTTTCGCTGCATGTGAACGATGGTTTAATATAAGTATCCAAACTGATGTATAGGATTTTGAGTCAGTATTCTTGTTGAAGTACCTCTGAATGATGTGAAGTGACGAAATGGCTTGTCTGGTTGCTTGGATAAACACTTTTATGAAGCACTTTTTTCAAATTTTATTTACTATTGTATCCTTATTAATCTCCAATGCTTCATTTTATGAATACGTCTACAGAAATTCAGGGTGGTTATAATTAAAGCTGCCCTATTTAGACCTACATAGTGTCCGCTCTAGCGGAAGGATGTGGAAGATTTAGTTTAGTTTATCTATATTAACGTCTCATTGTAAAGTAACACTAGGGCTATTTTAAGACTACCCTCTTAATTTTGAACCTCGGTCAAATGACGAGAATGACACCTGGGCTCGAGAATGGCATCACCCTTTCCACTCAGCTCCACACCAGCAGGAAGTTTTAACAAGCAAGCGGTCTCACTTACACGAACCTAAACACCATCCTGTTCAGAAGCTGAGACCTTACCACCATGCCACGCAGCCCCTGGGATATGTAAGAAACTTGGTATTTAGGTTGTGTGGATCATTTGGAAAAAGTAATCTGCAAGAAAAATAGTTTACATTTCGGTACAGATGGCGGTTTTCATGTACGATAAATTATGCAAATTTAGAATAGTCTAAAAAGCCAGTACTCACTTCAGCAAAATCATTCTATTTCATGCCTTTAGAGAAGAAAGAAAGAGTTATACTGTCAAAATTGTTTTATTATAACAACCGTAATTTGTCAGCTGCACTACGCGAATATTGGCGCTTGAAAGACTTACAGAAAGAGCCCATGCCCAGGCAGGCTTTGAAAAAGATTATTATTAAATTTGAAGAGACTGGAGAGCTGGGTGTGGTGCAAGGAAGAGAATGGAAACGGATTTGAAATGACACTGTGGAAGAAGAGGCTCTTGCCGTGGTCGAAAGAGTGTCTAATTCACAATAATATTCATCAAGTTCTCGAACCGTGGTGCTTGATTTGTCCCTCAATTGGTCAACCGTAAGATCCACTGTAAAGTGGCATCTATACAAGATCCATCATGTCCAAGAATCATGTCACGTCATGATTCATGTCCTTTTTTTCAGGAGAATATTCCTCTTTGCCCTTCGAGCAATTCCGTTACGGGTGCCCATTACCACTGCCACCTTCAACAGTGTCATTCTTGTGTTTCAAGAACGGGAATGTTTAGAGACTACTGTCTCCATGAAAGATGGTCCATCACATCACATTTCTCGACCAGTGACAGCATTGCTTCACCACCTTAAAGATCAACGGGTAATTTCAAGAAGCTTTCCAATTGTCTGGCCTCCGCATTCCCCTGACTTGAATCCCTGTGATTTCTGGCTGTGGAGATTCCTGGAAGATCGTGTCTCTGGAGGAAACATACGGACTCTGCAGGAATTGGAAGCAAGCATAGCTCGTCGTGTTGTTTCAATTGATCGATAAACCCTTCGTGCCACTGTTGAACACGCCATAACATGCTTTGAACATATATTGTAATTAAATAAATTTTTTAAATTCCAAATTGACCTTTTTTGTTTTGGGGGGCCGCCTTTTTACCTGGAGGTTGAAATTTGCAATATTTTTTTCATTGAAGATTTGTGTTATCCATGATTCATATATCCTAAGTATAAAGTTTCTTCGACATTCTTCCACTAGAGTGGACGCTAAGTAGGTCTTAACAGGGTAAGTTTAATTATAATCCCCTGTATATGTGATGAGAAAGTATATATGAGATATGATAATCTATGATAATG
>JAPMOQ010020855.1:2320029-2346941 GCA_026543055.1 Argiope trifasciata | reverse complement strand
GACGAAATTTTTTTGATTACAAAATTAAAATTGAATTTTTCAGGTATATGATTTTGAGAAAGTATAATAATTCTTGTGTAATTCTGACTTTTTATTTTAATTCATTTAAATTAAATTCATTGAATTAATAAATGGATTCATATTTAAGATTGATACTACTTAAAGTACTCAATAGTTATAAAAACGCTTTTTCCTGAAAAATTCAATTTTAATTTTGTAATCAAAAAATTTCGTCAAAAGCGTGTAGACTCTGAAAAGTCTTTATTTCTATTCCGAATGCGATAGAGCTATAATAATAACAATTTTAATAACAATGAAATAGGAAATAAAGATTTTTTTAAACTGGAAGTAAATTATTTATTCTCTTTTAATGTAAAACTGTCCAATTATAGCATTTTAAATGTCCAGAAATATTACTAAACATTCAGCAGTGGTTGGTTTATTTCGGATTATTCTATTCGAAGCGCATATGCTGTTATTAACGTACAGTTACATTACATTAGAAGGAGTATTTGTTTCTTACATAAGTATTGTAAGAAATAATGTGCAACTGTGTGAAATAATTTACATTTTTTAATACTTTTTAGGAAAACGAATATTTTACTAAGCCATTCTCAGGGATAACATGGTGTCTCAAAAATAATTCATTAAAACTTAATGAATTTCGGTATACTTATTTCAAAACATTTGATAGTGTAATAGACAATGAGAGTAGATTTTAAAATAGTTTCATAATCTCATATTTTACAAAAACTTTTAAACCAAACGAAATAAATTTCCTTTTCATTGCCTACAACATTCTAGAAAATTTGAGACGTGCGCATGTTAAATAATAATTTTAAAAATATTATTTTTTATTTTGTTTATCTTAACGTTGAATATTTTGGTAAATTTTCAATAAGCAGGAGTTTTTTTTTCTACTAATTTGATCGAACATTTCAGTAATTTTTCTATTGAATCTGATATTTAAATTATTTTAATATAATCCTAATATTTCATATTGAAAATTATATCTGAATATCAGTTTTTTAAAACAATTCGTTTCAGAATTTAGTCTATAACTTCAAAATGTTAACACGTAAGAGAAATTACTGCTTCCCGTAAAATTGAAAGCAACAATATATAAATAATAATTTAATACTTCTATTACGTATTCATAATTTTAATGAAAAATAATGAAATCAATCCCCAAAACTAAATTCATACATCGAATAAAAAACTTTGTAAATGCTGATATCATTTTAGGCAATTGGGGAATAATTGCTTGCTGTTTACAATAAAATGAAAATGTTATAAAGTGAAGATTATTGTCATAAATTAATAATAAATGCAGGACAAAAAATAACATATCCAACGCTTAATCATGTTATCGAGAGATGAAAGAAAGGCAAAGTACTTAAAAGAAAAACGATGTTTTCTGCAAATAGTTTTGAAAAGTAAAAATATATTGCTTTTATACCAAATTGGATATTAGATCAAAGTGCATGGAAACTTAATTAAGACACAAATGCATCTATTATATGAAGAAACTCAAATATAATCTTATACTTCTAAAGAAGATGAAAATATATACTTTTACTGAAGTGAAGTGATACTGTGTTTCAAGAATGATTCTGTTATGAGATGTAACAAAAGTTTTCTTCTGTTGAGAGTGTTATTAAGAGTTTACTGGATTGTTGGTAAATATTCTGGATAAGTAAAATAAAAATAGTGTCAGAAACGAAGAAATAATTATTTTGATTACAAAAATAAAGAATTAATTAAAAATACTAATACATTTTTAAAAATTTTAAAAAATATAAAACTCAGTTAAAAATTAAAGAAAATGCATTCCTGTTTGAGACTCTAAGTCTCTCTCTAAAAGTTTCAATTTTAAGGTTCGAATTAAATTTTATATATTAAGATGGTCATTCTTCATTAATATGATTATACGAAAAATAATCTATTATACTATTCTTTATCTATATATTAAAGTCATTAGTTAGATGTACATCGACTGAATAGGAAATATTATCGATAATAAGGTGACTTCTTAAATTCTTGATTTATTATTGACTGATTTTATAAAATTATATAATATAGTTATTCTTATACAATGTCCAATTTACAATATATAATACAATACACAAATATTGATATACAATAATATTTTTAAAGGTTTATCCACCATTTCTTATTTATTGCGAATAGAAAATGAGTTACAAGAAACATACTGTTGAAACCTAAAATAATTTCTTATATAGTGATATTTCTTGATAAAATGCTGTAGTGTATATAAAAACTATTGCCTAAATTTCTACTGAGCTATGAAATCAGAAAAAAAAACACTAATGGCTAGTGAGCATCGTCACAATCAAATTACATAGCTTTATTTACAAATCTGGGTCCTCATTAAAATGAATATCAAATACTGATGCAAGTGAAACTATAGCGCAGCATTAAGAGAAAAATATATAAAACTTTAGAAAAATTATTTGGTGATTTTAAATTAAATTGGTTGCAAAACGCCTGTTATCTATAATATCAGAATTTAAAACTTCACCTTACTTTATTCAAAGTAATTTCCATATTTTTGCAATGGCAATTATTTCCTTTTAAAATTATAGGTTAAACCCATGATAAATTTCAGTAAAGTTTATGTATTCAAAAAGTCAGAGCAATTATATCATTTTTCATTAAATCGAAATCATCATTATAATAATCGTTTCTGTCAGAAGGCCAGTGCTTTGCTATTCGCTCAAATTACTTTCCAGGGTTAAATAATTCGTTTCATCATAAGGAGTTCCTTATTTTTGGATCTACTACGTGCGCAGATGCCAAAATACCTCTCAGCTACGTAATGAAACGTCAGAGAATGGACATTGGTCATTTCCCACAGGATTTCATTCTATTTACCATTAAGTGGGAATAAATGTCAGAAGTTAGATGGAGAGGAGAGCACTTTCGTTAAAGGGATTAGCTTCAGGAGCATCAAATTTTCGGAAGCTCGACTTGTTTAATATGCTATTAGGTATAAGGTGCTTTTTTCCGTAAAAGTAGGACTCTTAATTAACCTCTGCACGAATGTAAAATGATTTTAATTTTGAGTTGAAAAACAGTAGAGAAGATTATTTTGAGAATTTATGCGGAAATTATAAGCCCATTTTTCTTTACACTGCGTAATACAAACTTTGATTATGTAATACAGATTTAATTATATGTATTAAATGATAAGCAAAACCATAAAAGCAGTCACTCAAAAAAGGGCATATGACAGTAACACTTCTATTACAGAAAACTGTGTTTACTAAATACGTTACAAATTTGTATGCTGACGTCCTGGTATAGAGATAGCTAGTCTTCACCATGATCTATGCTCCTTGTCCCGTTTCCGGCTTGGTTCTGCTTGAATGTTTTATCTGAGATTCAAATGAATGTGCCCCTTGTAGAAAGGAGAGGTGTAAGTGAATGTGACACATGAGATAGCTAAGTTGTACACCTTGACCTAGTTTCCGCTCTTGAAAATACCAATGACGCTCACTCGAATTAAATCTGCCAGAGGCTTGTAACGTGCTATAAGTAACAACAACAAATGTGTATAAACTGATTCGAAAGACCAGCTACAAAATGGTTAACTCGAGCTAATAGTTAATAATTACAGATAGTATTTCCACTCATAAGAGGTATGTTGTTTTATCGCTATGTGACCAACATGGCCACAATATAAATATTTTTTCTTCCAAAATAAAAGAAAGAAAACTTTCTGACTTATTCGAAAGCTTTCGATCTTTATACTCGCGGTTCTTCTTTTCTTCAGGACAAACGAATTAGTGATATAATGTATAATTTTTCAGATTCATTCTAATTGACTAATTTTAGATGAACAACGACTAAAAATGACTCAAGCCTATATCCATTAATTATAATTAAAGTGCTCTATTTATTTATATTATTTTATCTTCACTGAAAAACTATCACGTCTTTCTCAAACTTCAATATTTTCGGATGGATTGAAGGAAAATAACAAAGAAAATTTGTCATAACATCAACTGTATCTTTGTTCACTTTTTATGAGTATATAATGGACGTTAAAGTAAATAACTATGGATAATAATGAATATGTTTTAAATATGTGTGAAAAGAACACAGAAATATTCATAATAAATTTTGAATGTTTCATTGCATAAATAGTTTATGGTAGAACAGTAGTATAAAGCATATTTCCAAAGAGGAGAATACTGAGTTCAAAACATGATTCATCAACAATTTATCACCGATTCGAACTTGGTATTTGCTAATTTCAGCCTTAAAGAGCATTTTCTTATGAAGCAGGTTTTGAAAAGATATATTCTTCTTACTTTATTATGATAAAAAGTGACTCACAAAATAGCTTCATTATTGTTTCAGAATATAAAGCTAAAATTATGCAGATTAAAAGTTTGATCTAAGAATCGCGACTGCTTGGCACTGTTGTTCAAGTTCTAAGAATTGTAGTTTGAAACTACTAACCTCAGACATGTATTTATCTCTAAATGTGATGTCAGTGCTCTAATTCATCTATCCACTTTTCAAGAATTCGAAGAGCCAATCATCTCATGAGTCAGTGTCTTCTTTAGGACAATGCTGTGTGATGATATGAGATTCACAAACCTCATAACCTCACAAATTATGATATCCAAAATATCCATCTACTGCGCTGAAATGGATACAACTATGAATAGATTTCTAACTTAAATGTTTCGAACAATTCCAAAATTGTTAGAATATTTATGCAAACATCAATTATCCGCTTACACAAGCAACTATCAGATAAAATTCAATTTTGATTTCAATTATTTTAAACGTTATCATTACCTTTCCCTTCCATCCAAGCCATTACATTCTAATCCATCTGCTCCTACACTTCACGATGCTCGAACATGCGCCCCTCCCCCTTCTAATACCGGAATAATATGTAAAATGCATTAGAATGTCGAGGTAATTGACTAGTCTTAGTGAATTCTTTCTAATCGCATTAATTGTACATGTATTCGCCGGTCGCAGTTTAATGGAATGACGTGCGAAATTATCATTATTCACTAAGATCCGCATCGGCAGTGTTAAGAATGGGTAACGATCAAAGAGAGACTGTTGATTTCTGACTTAAAGTCGAGTAATTATATAGTTGTTATTCCTTTGGGTAATCACACGTTAATTACATTTCTGATTCTCAGTTTGCCTCCGTGATCGGAATGGTAATCGGAATCAAGGTGGAATTACCTGGCAGAATGTTCTTTTTTTCTACTCTTATTGCTAGGGACTTGAGAATTCGATCGAATCGTCTCCTCGCCAACGGGAATCATTATTTTTACAGAACGACTGCAGGGCTCCCGGAGTGATTTAAATAACATCGCTATTGTGGCCAGGGCACCCCTTTCGACGCTTTAGTGGCTTGGAATGTTGACTAACTACATCCACCATTTAATCATAATGTATTTTAAATTTTCTTCAGGCTTGCGATATTCTAAGAGAAGATATTCTTTGTTGCAAATATCCATGGTTTGGAATATTGACTTATTTCGTTCGATATTTAATAATAATGTATTTTAAATTTTCTTTAGGCTTGGGATTTTCTAAGAAAAGTCCCATGGCTAACTTCATCCTATATATTTATTAATTACATATTTTAAATTTTCTCCAGGCTTGCTATATCCTAAGAGCTTACTTTATACTAATAATAATATATTTTAAATTTTTCTCAAGCTTGAGAAATTCTAAGAAAAAAATATACTTCAGTACAAAATATGCATGGTTTGAAATATTGATTAAATTCCTCCTATATTTAATAATAATGTATTTTAATTTTCTTTAAAACTTAAAATATTTTAAGAAAAGATCTCTAAATTCATCCTCATTACAAAAGGCTAAAACCATTTTGAACGAACAACGATTGAAAATTATTGAGATTGAAAAATAGTGAAAAAGTTTTGAATAACTATTAATGAAAAGTAAAATTAATTTGAGTTTTATAATATAAGACATATAATTTTTTTCTGCAGCAGAAACGGAGAAAAAAATAGAATGAAATTAATAATATTGCTTTGAAAATAATATTAAACTGTAATGAAGTCACTGATTATTTTTATCTCACACACACACACACACACACACACACACATATATATATATATATATATATATATATACACATACACCCCGTTTTCCTTTTTCCTTAGATATAGATAAAAAAATTAAATAATGACATAATGATTCTTATTGTTTTCTTCAAACATTAAAATTTAAATAATATTAAAATAAAACGCAAATTTCTTTTACACGCCCTCACACACACTCCCATAACGCATATTTCAAACATTAATAATATAACAAAATTCTTTTTCGGGTGCATGAGTTAATCAGCATAATTGACTTCCTTTTCGTTATTAAGAATACTTCTTTCCACTAACTTGAAAAATTTATTGTTTGCACTTAAAAATTAAATTTCTTAAGTATAGAAAAAAACCATTAGATGATGTTGAAATGATGCATTATTTAGAATGACTTGCAAAAGCCATAGCAAGGATATTCATTGAAGCTTCTTCTGACAAGTGGTACGATTTAAGTAAATACTGATCAATAGCCTGTCTTTATGGGTCGTTGTCTCCTGGTGGTAAGGTGGTAAGAAAGGCTTCAAGTTCGAGATTCGATTTCACTGAAGAACCGTCTTGTGAGCATCCATCTAGGACAAGCATCCTCACATTGGTGTGGTGTGGAAACTTGAGGAGGTAATTGTCAGAAGGGAATGATCTCTGGTATCATTTTTGACTTCTGGTCATGCTTCAAAACTTTCAGTCCGTCCAAAAATAGTAAAAGTGTTACCTTGAAATGGAATGTTAACATAAATAAACTAAATGATAGCCTATTTGCTTTGATTATTTTGTGAGTTTCAGCATTTTTTTATTAGATGCAATTAATTTTTAGAATTCCATTGAATTCGAGGGATCTTCTTAGATATAAAAAAAGAACACCAATTAAATACAAACGTGTCTAAAATATATGCCCAATTATATTAATAAAATTTTGGATTGTTTGTTTTTGTTTTTACTTAACGCATTAATGCTAAGATCGAGTATTATTTTTAAAAAATAAGAACGATTCAAATATAATTATAAAAAGAGACCTCTCAAAACTATTATTTCAATAATCAAATCTTAAGGAAATGTGTATATAAATACTTATCAATCTTGAAATTATAGTTATTTTTAATCCAAAATAAATGTTCAAATCAAAAAACAGAAATTAAGAACCATTAAGAAATAATTAGTGATGAAGAATAGTAAATATTTTCTAGAGCAATTAACGCTACTTTTCTAATAAGAAATTAAAGCATATCAATATATAACTAACCAATGAAAGTTTCAGTTCAAGATAAGCGCATTCATTTAATTGCACCGTTTTGCTACCTAAAAAGAGGTCACAAGAAAATCCATTTAAGGACTTCTTCAGGAACTCAGAAAGATTTGTCACCATAACATTTCAGCGTGGGAAAATTAACATTTGCCCTTCCAAGAAAAATCCGTGTAATGTCCAAACAGTAGATTTCCTTCCTCAAACAACGACAGTTAATTGGACAAATATTTGACAGAAGAAGAATTTTCTCAGACCAAAGCCAAACTCATTTGTTGTTAAGCAAGAAATCAATGTCACTTGAAGATTAAGAAGTCGATGACTTGGAAAAACATGTTTGAAGAAATAATTTGCCTAAAACTTCTATGGCATATATTTATTTTTGATCCCATTCTTAGCCAGTTGAGACGAAATTTCATTCATTAAAAATATTACGTTGATTACTTTAATTTCTTTAATATCTTGTTTACAAATCACTTTCGTAGCATAGTATTCATTCAGGATTTAATTATTTAAATTGAATGGCAAATTATTAAATGAAAATTGGTTTTTCATTGCTCATGATGAATAAAAAAAAGATGTATAGCACTTTAAATAATGATTTTTAGCGTTTTAAACAACAGTAAATTTTTTTAAAAGGCAGCGTTTTAATTCGATTTTGGCTGACAGTAGACCAAAATACAGAAGATAATTAATCACTTTATTTTACCTTCTTAACTCAATTATTTACATAATTAGTAGAAAAATTACTCTCAAATTATAAAAAGAAAATATTTATGTAATATCAAATTGCTTAATTATAACATATATTTAATAAGTTTAGGCTAAATCATAATGTTCATAATGCCATTCTGTCATTTCATAATTCCAGAATGAATTGACAGAATGACATTCTGTCAGTTCCATATGTTCATAATGTCAGTTTAAATGTATATACAAAGGGTGCCCCAATGAAAAAATATGAAACGATACAGTAGGTATAAATAAAGACTTTATTCAAAGTATACTCTTTAGACCTGAGCACAACGTTCCCATTAATTAAAAAGGCAGAAGGATTCCTTGTTCCTAGAATTCCCGTGGCCATGACGAGATCCAATACTTGACAGCTTCATTGAATTCGCTGTCCGAGTTAAAGTGTTTCCATTTCATATGTATTTTATCGAGATCAAATACATAAAAATCGCAGGGTTACATTCCCAGGCTATAGGGCAGATAGTCGAGCGGCTGTCACTTGAACTAGGCCTGTTCCGCGTGTGTGACCCTAGATACGTGTGGACGCTCTTTATTATGGAGAGATCCACACCCACCGTGAGTAACACCGGTCTTTTGTTCCTGGTGGGCCTCTGTAGTCTTATTAACGAGTGATCGAGGAATTCAACAAGCCATGTCGACAGAACAGAGTTCTTTAAATGATCATCTGTTGTCTCCTGCGCATGCGTTCTCCATCGCATGTTCCGATCTAAGTTGGAGAGTCCTATCACATTCCTAGATGTCTCACTATGATCTCCCATAGCGGCGTGGGCAAATATGTTAACTGTTACGTCGTTATGATGCTTGGTAAATTTTCTTCTGAACTCCCCTTTTTTATATATTTGCATTGTTTAAAATATATATTTGAACATTTGAAATTGAATTCCTTTCAGTTAGTTGTCAAAAGAACTCTGGAGTAAGTATGCATGCAAACATGAAGGGAAAAAAGAGGATAGGTGATTAATTCTACAATATTTCTCCAATTCTACGAGTAATATATTAAAGAAAATAAAATCCTAAAAATAATTGAAATGCATATTGTATTGAAGTAGATTAAAGGAGGAAACTTAATTTGAATGTACAATAAACTGTGAGTGTATTGTAGACTGAGTAATATTTTTGTAATCATTACGCAAATATGTTATTATTCATTTTATCAGCTTTAGAAGAAATGTGAAATACAGTTACTAGATATTTCTCATTATAACCATTATTTTATAAAGCACTTAAAATTAGTTGAAATTAACAAATTCTAAATAATTGAATAATGAACAGTAAATCATTATTCAAAGTTATTCTCATTAGCATTTAAATAATAAGTAAACAATTTTTGAAGATTATTTCCAAACACATCTTGATAATGATCCATTTTGGTGATCCAAAATTCAATTGCTCTTGAAAGAATTATCGAACAATCTTTAAGCGAAAATCTTGTTAACATCGTAAGTCATTACACGCTATAAGCAGAGAAATAAAATCAATAAACAAGTTTCATTTGCTTAAAATAATAGATATACACGATAGTTGATATAAGTTCTTATAACAAAATTCTTTTACGTACTTGAGTAACTTTTTGTGAAAAGCATAAATTATTTCGAGAGTGCTATTTTAATATTCTTAAATATATACAAATAATTTTCTGATATTTCTCTCTAAGTTAATTGGGTTTTTAATAGTTGGTTATAATTTTGTTTTGCCTTCTTGAATGTTGAAAGATATTTTAAACAGGTACATATAATTTCACCTTAGACACATTGCGATTAATATCTTACTACAATTAAAGACAGTCGTTAATGATAGCTTGATAGATTAATTTCTTAAATAATTGATATATAGTCTCTTAAACTAGTTACTAGTCTCTTAAACAACTGATAGTGTATTAGTTTGTAGTTTGAAATATTATTATATTAATTTCATAATTTCAGTTAATTCATTTAACATTTTCAGGATTCTTCAATATTCAAGATTCTTCAAAGCTCAGAATTAAAACCTTGAATAGGCTTGTAAACATTTTGTTTAATGTGTACATGAATTTAAATTATGAAGAAGATTTGTATCATAGTGTCATTAAAAACATAACTGTCCCATTGGTCTTTTAATTGCATGATTTCCTTCTTAGTATTTTAAAATTTTACACCTTATGTACACAATGAAGAAGCATAATTTTCTTTCTTTAACTTCTAACTGTGAAAGAAATTCAGGCGATTAAATATTTGATGTAATAGTGAAAATGTTTTGAGTCGTATTGCAGCCACGGAAACTTATGTTATAATTTATTCATAAAATATTCTTAGAAAAGTGTCAAAATTCAGAAATAAGTAACAAAAACTACATTAATGTCACAAAAAGTTTTTTTAATTACTTGAATACCAGTTTTAAAGTGTAACATTTCATAAACTTACTTGTTAGGAAAAGATAAAATAGTAGTAGATAAAATAGCTAGCATAAACTCTTCAAACAAAATTTTTCAATTAATTCTTTCAAATTATAAAATTTCATGCTCTTTACAAAGCGTATTTCTGGTGAATTTGGTATTTCCATCTTAAAAGATGCTACCTGTAAATCATGTCTGAAACTAGGATTTGAAGGATTTATGTTGCTTTGATGATCTGAAAAAAAGGTTAGCACTGAAACAATTTCCTTGACGAAAATATAGCCCCTCTCTGAGAGATAAACTACCAAATTTCTCTAATAACACGATAAGTCTCTTGAAAAGAGAATTGCTGTTAAGAACACATTGTATATTACTGCAAATCATGAAATATGATGATAGCACCGAATGGACTTTAAGATGGCATGGCAGTTGAAAGATTTCATCTTGACTGACGATTTGACCATTGGAGTGAATGAACTGTAAACCTGTGAAACTTCTGTTTTTAGGTTGCTGGTTAGTTGCTACATTTTGGTACCAAACTCGCACTTTTGGTGTTATGGAGACCGGAAGCAACAGGTCTTCAACAGGTGTGGTAGAAAAGGGCGGATAAATTGGATCTCGAAAGATAGGTTGCAAATGGATTTTGCCCAGTGATAGCAGAAATTCATCCCCTTGGGCTAAACGCTGCCTAAGAACTAGAAATGATGCTAAAGATGAGTTTTTCCACATTGTTTTTCATCATATTTGCAAACTTTCCGTCTTTTCCTGAAACAGAATTTTAAGCACTCCAAGAAAGTTTGACGATAAATGGAGGAATATCAAATACTACACAAGGCAAATTTGACAATATAGATTTTTTTCTTTTTCTTTTTTCAAGCTAAAAAGTACCTTAGAATAAATGGTAAATTTTTGTGTCCCACTACAACTGCTTTACTAGCAATTCTTAATGTTTCTTTCTAGATTTGGAATTCATTAACTGTTGAAGACTGGTCTTTTTGATGTGAATGAGGATTGGGATGCTTTAGTGATTTGTCTGGTGTACTGGTATATATCTTAATAGCTATCGATTCATTTAGAAAGATTATTTTATCATCATCGTCTCTGAAATTATAAACAAAGTTGTGAACTTCAAAAATCTTGTACTGAAACCTTTTTCAAATTATTAAGTTTGGAAATACGTTCATCATGTCTAAACGAAAATTGGCTTCTTCGTCAATTGCCTTTTAGCTGAGTGACAAAACATTCTAGGGCATTTTCTTTTATTTAATCTCGCTAAAATAAGATAATGTTTGGAAGCCTTGGAGTTCATAATCTATGGAGAGTAGTAACTATGCAGTCTAATTTGACTTGGACTGAAACTTTACACATGCAGTGGATCTTGTTCTTTTGAATGGGCAAAGAGTAATCTACGTTGAAGGTACGAGTAATTTCCAGAAGATTTGTGATTGAGGATTCAGATGCAGTGCTCTCAAACATAAACTCATCGACTATTGTAAAAAGTCAGTCAGCGATATCTTAGGATTATGGTGCAATCTTTTTAAGTATATTTTGATTTCTTTCAATACTTTGTTGAATCAATAACAAGGGTGAAATGGTAATTTAATTTTTTGTTATTAAAGATTCTCTGAAATTCAATGAGCTTTACTTTTAAAAATTTTTCGTGTTTAAGTATTTTATATTTTCTAGGATATTAATCTGTGGCAAAGAAGAAATTACATTTCTTTTCTGAGACAGGGGCCTTATTTTTAATATCTCAACAAATTTAGAAAGTACAGAATGTATCACCCTCTCTAGCTGAATTTTAATAGTCGCTTTTGTGATCATCACGAAAGCATCATTTAAAGTGATGCATAATAAGCATAATTTTCTATGGATGTGGCTGTTCTTAGGAAATGATGCCATTAACAATCCTACTCCTAAGGTCCAGATAAATGAATTATCGCTGAAAAATGTCCTACTTCTGGCTGTTGACTTTATTTGTCTGCATAAGTACCTTTCCTTTTGTAAAGATTGTCAATCATGTAGTGAGCTCAATACAGACCAATTACTCAGTACCAATTAGACAGCTCCAAATGGTATAGTACATATTATATATTATGAAACAGTATAGGGTATGTTCTATAAATGAATATTATATAAATCGATTTTTGCCAGCCTTTTTTGAAATTGGTGGAAACATTAAAAAATGAGAGAAAACTAATTTTCTTACAAAGAATTCATGCTATTTTACATTTAAGTCACATAAACGCAAAATAAATTTGAGATCACGATTTCGAATCAAAAGTATTTCGATAACTAACTTTATCGATTATTGGTCACAGATTTATAAGCTTGTTTGCTATAACTTTTTTGTATCGTTTCCTGGCTCTGTAAAAGAATGATGTTTTTGATTTGTATTAGATGATGGTATTTGTTTATTGCCATGCATTTATTGAAGATGATTCATGAGAGCATCAAAGATTTCTTAAAAAGTGCTATTGGGAATGCAGTCATGGACAAACTTTGCTTATAATATTGAATAAATTAATTGTAGAAGGAGAAAGAATCAGCAAAATTCTTTGATTATATAGTTTGTAATATTTATGTGTTCTTCCAATGGACTATTATAAAGGCATGCATATCATGATAACTTAACTGATAGAAGATTTGTATTGCTTGCAATACTCATTTGAAACACTGAGCCAAATCTCTATGAGAAAAGTATTATTATCATTATCATGGTTTATTCATTACCCTCAATAATGAGTTCAACTCTTCAAATTTATCAAAAAATAATAAGCACACAATTTTAATTTTATCTCAAACCTCAGAATATGAGAATATAGAAGTTCATTAATCCACTTATTTTATATTTTTAAAACTCAATTATTAGAACAACTGAAAAAAGCATAGTTACACTATATAGTAATAAAAAAAAATGTTAATGAGAAATCAATGGTTTAATCAAAAGACCTATTTGATAATTTCTCATTAAATCCTTATGTTTTTCACTTTTTATTATGCTACTTTAAAAAGAAAAATATGTTTTTATTTATTTAAAATTGATGCTTGAGCATTTAAATTTTTATCGTACCAAAAACTGATAAACACGCATGCATGCACAGATTATGCATACACATTTTTATTTATGCTTAATAAATGTAAACACAAATCATATTTTTGTTTAATTTTACGTACATATATTATTATTTTTTTCAAAACAATTTGTATGACTCTTAAAAAACAGTATTACTAGGCATATTTATTCTCTTGGCTGTATTCCATAGTAGAAACTTTTTATTTGCAGTTATTACTGAAATTCCAGACTATCTTACTAGTTTCTTCAAAATTAATACTTATATATCCCTTCAAGTCTCATTAGAAAAGGGATTTTTCAAGGTGCATCTTGGTGAAAAACAATTATTTAAAGAGCTTTAAAATTTGCCATAGTAATTGTTTACTAACTTGTTACCTTGGCATTGATTCAAAGTTTTTAAATATATCAGCTTCTTCATGAGCGAAAATTTAGCTGTGATGCCCAGCAGAGAAGGTAGATATTCAAAAATTATCCCAGAAGTACATTATGTAAAAACATTTAATTTCATTTTCCAAAAACAAAATAGAGAGAAAGAATATAAAACCTCATTGAAAAAAACCACTTGTTTAAAGAACAATGTAAAAATATTGAAATTTTAATGGGAAAAAATGCGTCGCATTATTTTATAAATTTTCAACTTGTATGAACAAAAAGTCTCAGTGATTCTTTCAATAATATGAGTTTCTAAAGATATGCAGGAAGGAATTTTGTTCCATTTTTGCGATCGTCTAACAGTATTCATTGTCTATATATTCTTTCGCATATTGGATGCTGAAATTCAAGACTAAACATTCTACAGCAGACGATTTTCTTTATATTTGAATAACAGAGAGAAATTTTATGTTTGAACTTAAGATTCATATTTTATAAAAATAAATTAAAATAACATATGAACTAAAAATAATAATTACATTAAATAATCAGTTGCTTTTTAACAATAATACAACTAAGAACTTTTTTAAAAAATATAAATCAAGATTTAAAAAAATTATCTGCTATAATTAACATTTACTACCGCAGATAAAAGGTTATCATGTTATGATTAAATTTATTTCATATCTTGCATTAATAATCTTCTAACTTAATACAAGATAAAAAAGGAAATTAAGTAATTTTTAATACCATATAAAGTGTTTGTTATTTAATCTTGTTTTGAATATATTTGTTTATTCGTAAATTTGTTTCTGTAGACCATATTTATCATATATCATTTATTTATAAAGTATTGAATAATTTTATAATATTTATTATTGCTTTAATAAACAGTTTCTTTCATTATGTGGCATGGATTCTATTGAATTAAGAAAACGATTACATTTTAATGCAAATAATTATTATCTTCTCTTTTATAGAGAAAAAATATGTTTGTCGCATTTTGACATTTTACATATTTTTTCCTTTAAATAACGGATTAATTGAGAAGTAATTAAGATGAGTACAATCTATATTGGCAAAAAATTTAAAAATTTTAATAATCAAAAAAATTAAAATTCAGTAGCTCGTTATGGAAAATATATTTTGTTAAACATGCCACATGTTAAAGTTTTAAATTGTATGCTTCAAAGACCTACTTATGGTAGTTTCTATTCACATTTAACCATTCTCTATTAGCTCCTTCTAAACATTTTCAATAAAAAAGACTGGTACCTACTTGATACCGAAGAAAACTACTACATAATGCGTTTTATATATCAGATGCAATACACTGTTTGCTCTATTTATTCACTTACGTTTATTCTATTCTTGCTGTTCTTACGCATTTTGATTCGGTAAGATTAACCTTATAATATGTTTTCCCTCAGAAATCTAGTTTTATTAAAAATACAATATTGCTTCTTTTTTTATATATAGAAAGGTATTTTTTGGTATAAGATGTTTGTAGCTGATTTGATTTTCTTCACGCTAAACCACTAGAGAATATTCTTTATCACATATATAAAAAGAGTTATTTTATTTTTACACAATAGCGTTTGGATTTTTCTGAGTAAAAAACATGTTTTCTAAACACCTTAACTTCGACATGTACGAATTTATTTATAACAATCTTTTCTTTATAACTTTCTAACAGGTATATGCGTTCAGGTCAAGAAGTATACTAAATTTAAGGAATGATTTTATATACACTTTTAAACAAATGAGGAATAATGCTTATTAAATTCAACTAACCTGTAATTAGAAGAGGGAGTCGAAATAACCCCGAGTTGATTATTAGCTCTGATTATCAAGTAATATTTTATCTTTGAATACAACCACCACCTCAGCACTTTCAAGTTGTTCTTTCAGCAGTATGCTGTCCAATGTATAAGTATGAACATATGTGTACGATCGAGTTATTCCTCTTCAAAGTGTCTGTTGTTTTTTATGGAATCATTGACTTCGTGACTCTAAAATTGAGTTTAATTTGAATAATGCAAAAAAAAATAATAAATATTAATAAAATAATTTTTTTAAAATATTGTATTCTTTGTCTTTATTTTATAGATGCTAACAGTTACTAACATTTGAGTAATTCAGTATTATCTGAACAAAGAAAATACTCATTAAAAGAAAGTTCAGATTTTCCTTTTAACATTATTCCAACACGTTTTGTTAAAATATTTTCAATAATAATATTTTTGCAAGTACATAATTTCCAAATTGTATTGACCCTCCCGAAAAATCCATTGCCTTTCACAAAATACACCTACACACTCAAAAAAAATGACAACAGAGTCAATGTCCCTCTATATCTCTGGCTACTTGAAGAAATTCTTGTACCAATTATGGCTTAGTTTAAAATATGCCCTCAAGTTTTTAAAAATCAAGAAACAAATCATATTATCCTTAATGTTATTTTAATGATTAAAATATAATTGTATTGATATTAAAAATCAATAAAATTGAATAATATTGAATTTTGAAAAGTAAATAAATTTCAATCGATAAGGTTTTTCATTATGGCTTGTCTAATTGAATATAAGCACGTAAATTTCCACCATAATAATACTGAAGGTGTTTTATAAAAAATTCAACTTACCATAGCAATTATTAGTTATATGTTTGTGGGTAAAACAGTATCCAAGAGGAATCATCACCAGTCTATATACCTCTTCTGCCCATGGGGAATATGACAGACATTTGCTATGATTATTCAACGTCGCTTACCAAAAGAGGGAAAGAGAACCCCCTTACTTTCTTATGCCGCCATTTCTCATCCACGACCTTATGGTGCCTCCACCTCTACAGGGATAAAACATGAGGATTTGATAGAAGGTAAGCATCACTGACATATTTACCATTTGTATCCAGTTGAAAAATTTCTCCACATGGTGATGATCCCACTAAGAATGCTTACCACTAGACGAAACAAAAATTCTCTTACTTAACTAGTCAATTCTCATCCATCGTAGTTAAGGGGATACTGCCTCTCTGGAGAATGGTGACAGAGTCTAAGGAGGATAATGTGCAAATCTTCTTCATGTGATTGTAAATATCTATGTAAATAACTTTTTTCTTTAAGCGTGTAAGCTGGTGATGATTTTTGATAAATTAATGAAAGAGAGCTTGTACTACAAAATGAAATGATTCAGATTTCATTCCGACAAAGAAAATAATATGTTTTACCTCCATTTAACTCTTTCATTTATCCATTATTATACTCCTCATCCTCTAGCTTAAAGGGATTCAGCCTCTTAAAGGAATGGAGACTGACAATAAGGATGATATTGTGTAAATCTTCATCATGTGAGCCTACAAATATGCATCAGTATTTTTCTGCTCAGATTATAAGCTAATACTGATTTTTAATAAATTAATGAAAGAGTGTCTGTATTGCTAAATCAAACTATTCAGATTCCATTTCAGCAAAGAAAATAATCTGTTTTCATCCAATCAACAATTTTATTAATCCAATCACTTCTCATCCTCGAACTTAAGAGTATTCCGACTTCCCAGGAAATAGGGATTGAGCATAAGGATGATTGTGTAAATCTCCATTGAGTGAGAGTAAAAATATGCATCTGTAACATTTTTTTTTGCACAACTTTTAAGCCGGTAATGATTTTTAATAAATTAAGTAATGATCATTTGTCCAACAAAAATGAAATAATTTAGATTTCATTGCAGCAAAGAAAAGAACCTGTTTGTCATCTAATCAGCTTTTTTATTAATCCATCCAGTCACTTCTCATCCTCAAATTTAATGAGGTTCCACTTCTACGAGGAATAAGGAATGAACATAAGAATGATATTGAGTAAATCTTCTTTATGTGAGATTACATATTTATGTCAATAAAATTTTTTATAAGCTTGCGCTTATTTTAAATAAATTAATGAAAGAGTATCTGTACTGTAAAATAAAAAGATTCATATTTCATTTCCATGAAGAAAATAATCCGTTTATCAGCTAGTCTTACTGAAAAATAGTTTAATCTATTTTTTTTCTTTCCATGTTTGGTAATTTATTATAATGCCAATAAAATGAACAAAAATACATCATAGAATAAAAGCAAAAAATTATCAATCAATGAATGACTAGAAAGAATAAAATATTCCTTCACTTCAGCTGCCGTAACCCCGCTTCCCTAGTACCACACAGATATTGTACAATAAAGTATGACATTCATCTATATTTCCAATGTTTAATATCACACAATATCTTACAATATTGAACGATATTGTGCAACATGTTGTGCTATCTGGATTTTAAAAGGATAATTATATATTTTATTCTAAAGAGGTTTAATGCAATAAATAATAACATTAGGGCGAGATAAGATTTATTGATAACCTTTCTTTCACCTTATAGTTTACACTTGCTCAGGTTTATCGAATACAAATTTAAACAGATTGCATATCTGTTCTGCTCCACAAACTTGATTTGCCGGTAATTCGACATATTGAACGCAGTCACCAGGTCTGATTCGCATCTCTGTGGTTAACAGAGCTTGCGGCACTCTCACTTAACAGACATACTTGATAACTCTTGTCCGCTCGGACAGTCCAGTGATCAAAGGTGGAGAGTCGATTATCCTTCCATTAATCTTCGCAACTTATTCTGGACTCAGTCGAATACGTGGGAGATAGTTTCCTTCGCTTTAGTAGAATAACAGTGAATGGATTCTAGCTCCTTTTGACAGACCGGAATCGGTTGTCACGTAGCAAAATATTTTTATTGATTCATATGATATTGTTTTGAGTTCTATATATATATAAAGTGCTTCCTTTGATTTGATTTTATCATAATGAAATATAAATAATCACTAGTAACTCTAATATCGGATCATTATTAAATAATAAATCTATGATAAAGTATTTACCTGAATGTTTCTTAAAAATGATAATAAGCACTTAAATATGCATAGTTAAATCTTTTGTTAAAGTATTACCATGAGAACTGTGTGAGGTTTTTTAAAAAAGTAATTTTTTTTTTGTTTTTGAGATTTCGAATTAAAGGTGTCTAAATAAAAGATTTCTTAAGGGATAGATTAAAAACAACTTTAGTTTCCTAGCGGAATTTTGCTAAATGGAGCTAAATTTTTGAATATTTTCATAATTTTAGTCTTGTTACTAACGTTTCATTTTTAAAGCCCCACTAGGACCTCGTAATTTTGAACAAAGGTAAGATGAGGAGTATGACATCTGAATTGGTTTCCCCTCTCCAAACTTTTACACCATACCAGCAGAAGAGTGTTTGACACCTGTGGATTTAGCGGACAAGCTTACACGATGGTTCTTTCGTGAAAACGGGCCTAAAATGTTCTTAAACCTCCGGTTCTGAAGATTTAACCTCCAGGGAATCATGACCACTTTTGTTTTTGAAGTTTCAAATTAAAGATGTCCGAAAAAAAAATTAAATTTATTATGATATAGTATAAAAACAACTTCAATTTAAGTGAAGTTTGAAAGAGATGGTGAAATTCTTTCACTTTAAGCTTCCTTAAAGTGTAAATTTCAGTGAAATTATTACATAATCTCATTAACTTAAACATTACTTAAATTTATTTAAATTTTCATATGAAAATAATTATGCACTTGAAGTATGGCACTGAGTATACAAAAATATCTATTGAATCTTTCTTGGTTCATTGAAAAAAAGGAGTGAAAAATCCTTGTATAAGGAAAACATCAGTTAAATAATTTGATGATTAGAGTTTGTAGCATCAGAATTTTTAAATCCTTCTCTAAAAACAAATCTTAAGAACAAAAAACTTCAAATCTTTATCAACTAAGGTCAACATTAATATTACAAAATATGTTTATATTTTGTTCGACTATCTTTCATTTTTAAAATGAGAATGAAATATACCAGTTGTAGAATAAATAATTTATTCAACTATATTTTCTTTATAAGATTTTTTATATATGTACAAAAAACTAATACAGATATTGTTCCATTTAAAAAATATATATATAACATCACTTAATTTCTGATTAAAATCCATAAATTTAGCAATTTGCAGAATGTGTAGACCCGAAAATACTAACTGATTTGATTGAACAAAAATCATTGAACAAAAGGCATGATATAAAATAAAATCTATGAACGTTATTATTTTAAGTCTAAATTAATTGAAGACATTAACCAGTTTAAAAAAAACAGCGTGGCAGTCAGAATATGCATGAGTCTATATTTAGAAAACAATGGGATTTTTAATCTTAAAACTGGTTGAGCTCTGAAACAGGAGAATTGTGTACATGGCGGACATTTGAGCCAAGTTAAGCTTCTGTTGGCGATAAATTGCCAAATGTGAGAACCCTCAGCATTATTTTCTAATAAGCCTATAAGCTAAAAATTGATACCACAAAAGCAATAAATCCCCAGTTTGTTGCCTACGCATTTAGAGTCTTAAAAAATGAACAAAACCCAAAACAACATCATGTTCTGAACTGATAATAGAAGATATAATTAATTTAAATTTCAGAATGTTGAGATAATAAAGAAACTGAAGTTATAATCAGAAATTCATCGACACAGGTCTATGAATAAGACCTGTGACTATATAATATATAGACTTAAACTGATGTTAAAAGTATTGAAAAGCTCTACTAAGATTTACAATGATTTGTTTATGTTATTTGTATTTTTGTAACAATAAGATGTACTTATAATGAAAAATACAATGAAAAAGAAATATAATAATGTTTTGCTATATAAGAATGGAAGTTACGGAGTTTGGCGCATGTAAATTATTCGTTGATACTGTTCCTGAGATTCGCCCAAACTGCAGCATGAGTTCCAGTTGATATTATTGCGAAAAAAATTTTTTAAAAAAGGGTGTTTTTTTTTCTTTTTTAAACTATGTGTGTTTCTGTTAAAATGAGTGATGACTCATGTTATAAAGATTTAGAAGATTCTGAGAGTACTAATTTAACTCGATAGAAAATTGCATCACTCGTTCCATGATAAATTCTTTTTTTTTCTTAATCCAAAATAGTCTTAAATTTGTTTCAATATCATATAATAAAGTCGAATGTTCTGCTGCCTCTTTTAGAGGAAAAATACTTTTGATTAATTTACTTATTTTCTTATTTTATTTTTTACTTTTGTCTTTCACTGCATTTTCTGTATTTTATCTGTATCTTTAATTAAAAATTTTTTTACCATTATTAATTTTTAATCTGAAATTCGTATTATTATTTACAAGCGTTAAATATTGAGCACTATTAGGTTCATTATATTTTTTTAATTCAATTATATTTCTAGATTTTGTAATTTTCAATTAGCTTAAGTTCGGTTTTATATTTTTTAATAATTTCGAAAATCCATTGTATAATAGGTAAATTTCTACATCGAAACAAGAAAATTAATATTTAATCCATGTTGACATGTTAAATTGCCAAAAAGTAATTTGAATCAAAAATTGAAGTAATTTCATCATGACATTCATTTTTAATAAATAGAAAAAATTTTACAATTATGATGAAATATCAAATGTATAATGTATTTTAATTCATTATAATAATAATTATCATAATGCTACATTAAAATATGAAAATGGTAGAGAGTCTTTATGAAAAATATATAAAAGTTGAAATAACTTTTCGTGAAATTTCTTTGAAATTTGAAACTAATTTTCCTTGAAATTTGTAGGAGTAAATATTTCAAGGAGGAGTATATAAATTATAGCTTAGAATTTAAGACTAAAGTCAATAGATTTTCAGAAAATTTTAATGCTCTAAATAAAACATACAGAAATTTCTTATTGCGATTGAAGATGAATCTTTCAGGTGGAAACCTATTAAATGTTCTCTTTTCATGTCTATAAGAATAATATGTTAAGGAAATTAAGATTGTCAGAATTCAAAATAAGATGTTTAATTTGTATTGTCATGTGTAATAAATTAACTAATTTAATGTTGATTCCAAATGGCATATGCGTGGGCTATTTAATATTGGGCAAATGATTTTAAAGAAATAGATTTTTTATTAAATTTTGAATCAAAAGATAATAAAGAGTTTTTAGTGAAAATTAAATGACTTTTAATCAATACTTAAAGATCAATAATTAAAATAAGCCATCCAATTAAGAGAAGATAATTTAAAAAAATACTTAAACCGAGACTTTGTCTGGATAACATGGTGCTTTTAAAGCCAATGAAAGTAAGACCTGCAATATTACCTTTAATCATTATTAAAAATACATCTTATTTTCCAATACTTGCAGTGAATTTAAACATCCCAAATAGTGAAACAGTGAAAAATAAGAGTTCTTAATAATATTAGTGTGATTTTTCCTCAAAAGGAAACGTAATTTTTACAGGATAATAGATAATCCGTTATAATATCTCATATGCAAATGAAATAATTTCTAATGCACATTAATCAAGGAAACATAAAGTTAATTACAAATTTAATATCAATTGAAGTAATTTTAGGCTACAGAAATTCTTTTTTCTCCAGAAAAGAGGCATGTGAGTCATAATTTCTAAGCCAAAATGAAAAAAAAATCTAATGCAGATATATAACAAACATATTTATTGTACGAAGTGTTTTTATTTAAAATTGAATTATGTGTAAAAAAATTTGCTTGTTTATTTACATCGAGTTATTTATTTATTTAATGTTTCAAAAATCTGCGCTGTCTTCATTTGAAAGATGGTAAGCGATTTTTCCCACTTAGTTTCTACTGCTCGTTCACTAGATTTACCAGAATCTCCGTCAGAAAATCAAGAAAATGTTAAAAGAAATAATCTGCGGCTGTGTTAATCAAGTGGTCGCTATCGAACGGGGTATGTAATGTGTCCCAAGTGTGTTATTTCTACAAAAAGAATGGTTTCGTCTCTGACCGAAAACAGGACTCGGAGGGCCTATACGTATAAGGCAAATGAAACGCAGACTGATACGGTATTATGTGAGGAAATATAGTGGCTGCAATCAGAACTCAGAATCGTGGTCTCTGGTTTTTAAAATGTGATATAAAGATAAGCAAAATGGCGAAAATTACAATCGGTATGGCGTTTACTAAGTTAAAAGCGTCTGCAATTTGTATGCTTTTATGAAGAAATAAAAAGAAAAGCTTAAGATTTTAGCTGCCTATTCAAATAAGGGCTGCTAATTGTGGGAATTACGAAAATGTTTAATTGGACGTATTAGGAAATTTTAGAATTGGTGACAGCAGTTATTTTTCTGGCATCTAATTGTGTCTATGATACCATTGCTAAAAGCATCCTAACCTTAATTTCTCCTTATAAAACGAAATAATGTTAAAGTCATGTTCTCTGAACAAAGTTACATCATTAAGAATTGTTTACATAAAGAGTTATTCCCTAAGTAACACCATCTGTTGCGCAATGTAATACAATATTCTGTGATATTTACTATATTATTGAATATTCAATAGTATTATATTTCAAATATTGATTATTATTTTTCAATATAGTCAATATATATGAGTTACTAGAGTAATATGTAATGAAATAAAATTTGGGGATAAAAGAAATAGAAGAAATTACGCAAGGAATAAAAGGCATATACTCAATTATAACAAGCAGGTGCATTTTATTATAGATGTCAGCACTCCTTTTACTAATGTAATTTGAAATCTTTTCCCCTTTATAAGAAAGGCATAAATGTTATTTTTCTTTATATATTTTCAAAATTTTTAATGGCACACTCATTATTTTTTTCAGAATAAAAAATCAAATTATTTTAACTTTAGTCAGGCTTAATTAATTTTCCTTTTCCTTTAAAACTTTTATTTGTTTATTTATTCTTAACAGTTGCAAATGCTCATATGAAAGAATTTTAAAAAGGATTAAATAAAATTCTCATATTTTGGCGTTGCAATAGCATTTTATTTTGACATGATGCTAAACAAACCTTAACATAATATATTTATTGTGAACTTCGAAATCGAAATCTCTTTCAAACTTAAAATTCTTTTGGTACTTTTGATTAATCTTATATAAATAGTTTCAAATTATTTTCACATTTCATATAGTAGTAACGAAAATTTTATTTCCATTAATTTTAGTTATTTATATTTTTACTTATTATCCTAAACATTTTTTTTAAATTTTTTCTACACAATCCAATATTAAAAAAAAGCCTTATCATGTTTATGAAGTTCTAGAAGATTTTTGCTTGTTTATTACATAATATCCAATAATCAACAAATATTTTATTTGTACTTTTAAAAGAAGTAAAAACCCAATCATTATTATAATTTTCTTCTAGGTTCATCAGATCTTTTCAAAAAGGAAAGATTAACCTAAAGAAATGTTTGTGTATAATTCTATAGATGTAGCAGAAAATTTAGTTATGCATATATAGAGAGTCAATGTCAAGAGATAATCAAGAGAAAGTTTTAGGATTCTGCTTTGGTGTACAAGCCTATACAGAAAATTCAGTCAAAAATGTGCCGTAAATTATTATTTTACTTTGTATTTATAAAATACTATTAAAGGAAGGTTTTTATAAATAGCTAAAATGTTGCTCTTCAAAAAAAAAAATAAATAAAGAGGGGGAAATGAGAATTTTTTTTAATATTTGTCTAAAGAAATTTTGCATGTTAAAGCAGTGTTACATTTTTGACATGGAACTTTTGTGAAATATTTAGTTAATCATGGATAAAAGTTTGATTCTAGTGTCATGAAACAAAACCAAAAAAATCACGGATCAAATAAATATTAGAAATTTGAAGCATATTAGTAAATTGTGCTTCTAAATTTTTGGATATCGGACATTAGACAACACTAAAATTTGCAATGAGTTACGAAATTTCTAAAACGTGAAATAACTTTGTAAGTCCATTTTAAATAAAGAAAACTTGTACTTTAAGGGAAAGAAGTGTTGCATTTATATGAAGATTACTTGTGAAATATCCAGAGTTAATTTTGATATTTTGTCACAAAACTAAACCTTACAAATCATGAATCAAAAAAAAAATTAGAAATTTGAAGTTCCTTTATTAATCTGTGCTTCTAAAATTATATCCATTGAATATTAGCTAACGCTAACATTTATAATAAGGCATATAATTTCTACAATATAAAGTAACTTTATAAATTAGAAGTAAATATAAGGAATTTCATACAATTGAAAGAAGAGTTGCATTTTTGTTTATAGAAACTTTGTGAAATAGTTAAAGTTAATCATAGATCTACTTTTTTTCTTGTACAATAAAAATAAACCAAACAAAACAAAAATCAAGAATGTATTTGAATCAAATTATAAATTTTGTCTTGTAAAATGTACCCTGTTAGACATTTATTAACATTTATAATGAAGTATAAAGTTTCATCAATATGAAGTAACTTTGTAAATTAATAACAAATATAAGGAATTTCCCACAATTGAAAGCAGTGTTGTATTTTTGTGTAATATTCAGAATTTATCGCAGATTAAGTTTGGTTCTTTTGCCACAACACAAAACCTTATGAACACAGATCAAGAAAATATTACAAATTTAGAGTAACTTGTTAATCTATGCTTTTAAAAAATTTATGTATTGAAGAAATATAAAATAAAAATTATATAATTATGTGTTTGACAGAATATTTAAACGATTCATGAAAAAAATGCGGAGAGTGTTCAAAATTTTTAATATATGAATTTGCATTGTGTTCATTATTTTTAGCATTTCTTCGTTAATTGCTCACGTTAAGCAATATAAAACCTTGTATAGTAAAGAAAATATAGTTTATAAGAATATAAATTTTCTGTTTTTAAATTTTCAGAAATAACTTTTGAAAACAGATAATATAGGCAATATTAAAAATTTTAAAAACAACATATATACATTTAAATGTATCAGTAAAATTATATTTAATTTATTATATAATTGAAACTTTTATTATGTTAATATTTCTTCCCATGCATTAAACAATGAAAATAAATAGGAAATATAAACGAAGGAAATAAATCTTACATATAGATAAATGCACGGGTGATCAAATTTTAAATTATTTCAGATAATTTTAGCACTTGTTTATTTTTCTTAAAGAGACGTAAAAAATGTCATTCTATAACCTAAGATTGTGTTAAAATATATGCTTTAATAAGAGTTACAGCATTTTAAGAAAAGTTGAAATCATGAAAAATGTCATTCTATCTAAAGCAAATGCTTTATAGAATTTCAAATTTATCAAAATAAATAACAAACAAAATTATTTATAGGCTAAAAGAAGAAGCAAACTTTAAAAAAAAGAAACAAACGTATTTTCAGTAGTTTGACGAAATTTTGAAAGTATGATAGTTTTAAATATTATGACACTTGCTTATAAAGTTTGAGAAAACTTGATAACCAATAAACTAATAAATCATTCAGAAATAAATCACCTAGTGATTTGTATTTGGTAGCGGATTGCTAAAATACAGGGTGTAATAACTTTGCATACCAGGAATGCTCAGAATTCTCTTCAGAACTCCTATAAATGGCGTGCATTTACCGAGTCCAGACTCCTTAATAATCATTATGACTTCCACCCGCACACAGCTGTTTCTCTACTCCTCCCTTCACATCCTTTTTAGGACAAATGGAACAGTCTCATGGTGGTTAGAGACATGACACTTGTGGAAATGATTGGTATTGGGTCGCTCATTGATAAAACACATCGCAAAATGTTATTATCAAGTCTCCCGTTTTGCTCACACATCGGAAAATGATCTGGAAATTAGTCGAAAACAACTCGAGACGATCGAAGGCGATTTTCCGTCAACTTAGCGCGATGCTGGACCAATGATTGGACCACGATCTTTGTCTGCTTTGGTTATGTCTTGGGTACACCATCGTCTCTGTCCTACTCATGGTTTTCTTCTCTTGGATGTAACGTAACCTTTCCCCTCTTTTCTTGTTGACAGCCTTCATCCGTGAAAGCAGATGAAAGATATATATATATATATATATATATATATATATATATATAT
>JAPMOQ010020855.1:2261448-2319629 GCA_026543055.1 Argiope trifasciata | reverse complement strand
ATATATATAAAAGTTTGTCTTCAATGTATTTTTTAAAATAAAAATTGCAAATTTTAAGAATAAGATGTAATTATCATTTATGTAAAAATATAATAAATCCGAAAACCTGAAATTCTTTTCGGAAAATAATTATGATTAATTATTTATATTAATCATGGTTATGATTAATTTTTTATATCATTATTTATAATATTATTATTTATATTATGTTAACATTTATGATTATAATTTTCTTAATAATATCTTTACCCCCCCAAATTCCGCAATTTTAAATTAATTCTTTAAAAAATTATATAAGTATATAAATACAAAATATATGCATATATAATTTTCTTTCTCTAATGAAATCGAAAAAAAAAATCAATACACGACATACTAATTTTATGAATTATTTAAAATTATCTTTAATTTTTATTTGCCAGAAGTTATAAAGATATTTGAAATGATCTCACACTTATCATTATTTGTTAGAATAATTCCAGTTTATAATTTGTCTTAATTATATAATAAATTTATAAATAAGTAAATTACATATTTTATATATAAATTTTGAATTTTTACGCCTGTTTTTATAAGTAAATAATAAATAACTGTAATAAACGAATGATGAATAATTATGTTCTAATATTTACTATGAAAAAAGTAGAAATCAGGAATGTATGCTGACATAATGAACAAAATACTACCATTATAAATATTTCTAGCCAATTATGTTTAGTTTTCAGTTATTGAGATCGATACATAAATTAGTAGAAAAAAAAAACCTTTTCAATATAACTACCAATTTTATACAGCATATATAAATATTGAGAAAACAATCTAAACATTAATTTAAAGTGATTTGGATGAATTCAAAAGATAGGAAAACCTGGAAAATAGGGAAGCATAATACAATATTTTCAGATATTTGAACTTTTTTATTATATAGTATGGGCCAGAAGTTCTTGCAGTATATTTCCAATAACTCTAGATTTATTGAAGTACCGTGTTTCTTATTTTGTAGTTATTTTATTTGTTTTCCATAATTTCTCCTTTTCACAGCCCAAAGACAGAAACAAAAAACAAATTCCATTCATACCTACGAAATGCCTATAACTTATATGAAATGACATCAGATCCATAAAATGTTTCGTATTGACTCCATTTGTACACAACAAACTTCTAGTACATCGTATCGAATGTTATTTAATTGAATGATCCGTACGTAACTATTTTTTCGTCATACATCTTACGAAACGACAAACCGTATGACGGGCAAAGAAAATGAAACCGAAAAAAAAAAAAAAATGAAACGTGACTGCTACAAAACCGATCTGCGTCGAATATGTCTCTCTCTCTCTCTTTTTCTATTTCACTTTATCTATTCCTTCTTATTATTGAGAAGTAACAGAGTGTGAGTTCTCTTTTTCCTCTCTCCTGTTTAATTCTTTCGTGTTTCTCTTTTTTTTATCCTTGTCCTTTCCTCTCCTTTTTACGGACATTTAATCAATAAGCCTCCTATCGATTATCGTAGAGGGTGTTGGTTTCCTGTTTCCAGCAAGGAACAAAAATCAAAATATAAAATGAGAAGAGGAACAAAAAAATATATACATGCGAGAGCTTTTTTCCCTGTTTATCGAAAATAACAAAATGTAGTTAACTATCCAAATTGTTGTTCTTGCAAATAGGATACCAAGAACAAGGCAGCTGTAAAAGGATCAATCGATTATTATGTTATTCCTGATCTGTGCGAGTAGGTGCTATTTGATACCAAAAAATGATAGAATTATGCAGTATTTGGTTACTGGAAATATATCGAATGAGATCCAATATCTTATTTGTTTTTAAAAGATAATTTCTTATGAGAAAATACACTTATCGTGTTGCTTTTTAAAAGGTTTATGATGGTGTTGTTTTTTTAACGGAAAAATGTCCGATTTTCCTCTCTCACCATTCCCCTTTCTCTTTCTCTATATTTATATTTATGCTTGTGTGTGTGCATGTGCGTGAGAATGTGCATGCGTGTGTTTAAGGATATTTTATAATATAATTTTATTCTCTATTAATTTCTAAATTCCATCCTAAATTAACACATGTTGATTTTATCTTCTAAAATAGTTTCTTATTCTTGATCAAATTCCTATTTTTTATTTAACTAATTCTGCACGAAATTTGGAAAATGGATTACCTGTGCATTTTCACTATCTCCATGTAAAAGGATAAAAATCCCAAAATATCAAAGAATTCTTTTAAAAATAACTAATGTTTGCTTTCCTAAGCCGACAATTTTTGAAACAATTTCTATCGAGTAGTAAAAAGTAAAATCATTGAAAGGAAAAATGTCTGCCTCTTTTGCACTTGTGTCGATTGTGTCCCTCTCTCTATATATGTGTGTGAGAGAGAGAGTGTGTGTAAGCAAGATAAACTTATTAATATGTTTTGAAATGTCCCTGGTATTGCCGATATTATTCACAAAATCCTCAATAAACAAAATTATAAAAAGATTACGCTCTGATTACGTAATTTTTTTAACTGACTAAGTAGATGCGATTTTGCAAATAAGTTTAAACTTTAAAACAAAGTGAATTGATACAACATGTTACATGACAGTATTATGAATAATACTGTCATGAATTAAATAATATAATAAAAACCTGCTATCTTAAAAATAAACAGTCTAAACTGCAAAAAATAGGGCATGCATTGCCTTGCCTGTCCACAAAATTGTGAAATAAGATGCTTTAGCGTTAATAATAATTTTCTGTAGGTGAGAAATATGTAGTAATATTACAAAATATTTTCATTAACAATTTGTACATTAAATTTGTGCATTAAAGCAAACATGTTTGATTTAAATCTATAACAGGAATATATATACTCTTAACATTTTCGGATATTTTTTGGTGGAGATTACAGTTAATACATCTAAAATGGGAATCATTCAATAGGATTTATCTATTAAATCTTAGGATTTTTGCATTTCAAATATAGTAACAGTTTGTAAGTCTTAATTAGTCTTACTTTTTAACAATGTATTGATGATGTATCACAAATAGTTGTCGTAATATTTTTTATCAAAAGTAAATTGTAATCAGTATAGAGGTGTAAATTTTCTTAACTACTGTGAAGAATTTACCAGAGCTAAAATATATTTATTTTTTGTATCTAACATGATTATTATAGAATTTTTTAAATAAACGCATATTTTAACATAATTGCAATTTTCGATTGTTTATTAATATGACTCTGTTTTTTTTCATCATTTCCAGAATATGCATTATAAAAATTAAATGATTACAGTGGATTAAGTTCCATTAGAATTATTATTTATTAATACATTTCTTGTATTGCTAAATTTGCATTCCAAAATAAAGCTAAATTTGTTAAACTACTTGAAGAAACTTTCCTATAAGGCTTCTTTAACATAGAATTTTAATTAAATCTATTCTTTAAAACAAATTTTGCTTTTGTCTTCAGAAAATATAACATTAAAAAATTCATTCCAGTAAGATTTCTAACAAAAATATTTCATAAACGATATATGAATTGCAACAATGTTATTAATATTACATTACTTAGGAAATACTTTTTTAAATTTCAAATAACTCATCCTTAATGAAGAAATTGATATTTAACAAATCTGAACACATACAATTTATAATAATTTAATGAGGAAGTGGGAATGCATTGGAAGATTTAATGTCTGAAATTGTACCGCTTCATACATATTTGTTGTACTTCTTACAAATTAATGCAGATAAATTTCACTTTTTTTTGCAAATCTAAATTTTTTTTTAAATATATATTTGAAGATCTGTTTAGTTCATTTATTCTGCTTTAAGAATTGTATATTTATTAATTGATTTATGCTGACATATTTACCATTTTTACCCACAAATTCAGATACTTTTCTAAAAATTTTATTGAAGATCTGCTTAGGTGATTTATTCTACTTTCAAAAGCTTTATTATTTGTTAATTAATTGAATTTCGATAATATTTCATGACATTAGGATGTGCATGGAGTAGAAAAATAGTGAAATATTTTAAAGGTGTAATTTTTTTACAGAAATATATAAGAGTAATTAAATAATATTATATTATTTATCTATTGAAAAGTTACTGATTTTTCTAATACTTTACTTCACATTAGGATATTTAGTTTTAAAGCTAATCTGATTAATTAAAATAATTGGTGTTGTTTTCTACCACAACTCAGCCAAATTTCTGGTGTATTAAATATATAGAAACCATTGATTCAAATAATAAATTCCTTCAAATTAAGTTGAAATGTGTAAATTCCTAGGACATATTTCCAAATAAAAAAGGATCTTCCATGTGAGTTTCAAACATTTTTTCTGAAATTTCATTTATTTTTCAACAAAGATTATTGATGCCTTATAAATTACAGATGAAACAGCAATGACCTTTTCCATTTAAAGCAGTCATAGTTTGAGACAATCTTTTTTTGAAAAGTTCAACATTCTTGTGTAAAATAAGAATATTAAGTGATAGAATCTAATATTGTTTCTAATAACCCATGAGATGCTATTAAAAGTAATTATTTCATGCAAAATTCTAAGGAGTAATTTTATTTCTTATATCACTATTAAATTAAGTCACACACATTTATGATTAATTTTTTTATTCAGTACAAGCAAACATTGGCATTACAGAATCGCTTCATGTCATATTTTCTTTATGAACATTATAACAAATAAGAACATTCTGCAGACAAGAATCAAGCATTAGACAAATAAAAATTTTAATCTTTTCAATCATAGCGCTTACAGGATTACTTGGAAAACATTTTATGCATGAATTTCAGATGTGTATACAGATGAACAAAGAATTGTTTTAATATAATATTTAATAATTATATACTTTTAAAAATAAGCTGATTTTATGCCGAATCATCTATTTATGAAGAATGTATAACTTATATTTTCAAAATTATGTAAATTTTTAAGTTATTTAAATTAAAATGTAAAATAATTATTAAACAATAATTAGGTTTCGCGAAAAGAATTGAGAAGAAAAAGAAGCTATATTATAATTAACTTTGTTCTTATGCTCGATTTCGTTAAATAAAACTCAACAAATAAGGTTTCATGCTTTCATTTGATAGAAAAATGATTAATTTAATTATTTTAATATTTAAGGTTAAATTTAATTAATATGGAAAAAACAAATATATTAAATTAGAAAAAAATTGAAAAATATAAAAATCAAAAAGTTTACGCATACTTTATGAATATGAATATTACTTTTTTATTATGAAAAAAAATGTATTTTATTAAACATGCGGAAGTTAGCTGTTATATTTTCACAACAATTTCATCTCTTTTCTCTACTATAATAAAGAAATTAAATCCCTATATATATTGCACATTTCAAAAATTGAGATTTTTTCATTTATATGATAATTTTAAAGATGACATGCTAATAGGTTTGTACTAATGAGGAACTGCACGATTTCAAGTGATCTTCAAATATATACATGAAATAGAAAAGTACTGTCTGAAATTAAACGATCCAATTTTATTTCATTTTGAAATGATACATTCGTGATTGTTTGATGAGTAGATGCAACGCGTAAATTAGAGATAGATATGTATCTAATTTAACTAAATATATACATTATTAAGAGAGTAAGACACCAGAAAATCGATTTTTGAAAAGTGTTCGTATGTTTCAGAAACAAAGTTTAATTGGTTAAATATAATTTTTTATGATAATTATCAAAATTTTTCTTTTTTGTTTCAAATGGTACATAATATTGTAAAATGTTCCAGATTCAGTTTAGAAATAATGTTTATTTAATTTGTATTTTAGTGATATATTCAAAAATAATATTTTAGTGATACATATCCACTATGTATTGGTCTGTTTTCTTCGTCTCAGATTATATATGCAGATAGAATATGAAGTTAGAATATACTTTCTGTCATTTCCGCATTATTGAGCATTCATGTTATTAGCATTTTAACATTACTAATAATATATTTTTATAATGCTGGCAAAATCCATAAATACATAGTATGATATTTCGGAAACACTTAAAATTTCTTGTATTATAACTAATTTTTAATTTTCATTTTTTTAAAGCGTGATGTTTTGCCAAACAAAAATAATAATTGTGTTCAAAATAGAATTAAAAAATTAATTACTTTCCTTCTTTGAAAACGAGCATTATTGTTGGTAAATGTACTGATGTATTTAGTCATTTATCATTAATTATCCCTATGGAAGAACTAACTTATTCGTAAATTTGATTGATTCTTGTAATTCTATAATTGCTTGGTAATTTGATAGTAGGATCTTAAATACTTCTTAATTTAGAACATTATTTATTTATACAGATTTATGAAATTCTTAAAAATGAATATCTAGTTGTATAAAAATTTTCTTTTTGGATAACCATCATATGTGATTTTTTCATGCATACTATTTATAATTTTAAGGAGAAAAAAAATATTTCTAGATAAAATAAATGATTTTAAATCGTAAATGGCATTAACTGATTTGTTAATTTGTTGCAATAAAAAAAAGGAAAATTTGCCAAACAACCGATATTTGGAAGGAAACTTTAATTCCACAATATTGATAACATGTAAGAATTGTAAAATTATTTTATTTTTATTTAAAATGATATTATAATCTCGTTTTTTAAAAGCATTTGAACCCTGGCTTTCAAATTTTACAGGAAAGAATTGACAAAAAAAAAATGTTTAAAGAATTAGAGGAATTTAAAGAGAAAATTAGGACTACAATAATAAATTAAATAATATGCTAAATATTATATTTCTTGAGAATATACAGCCATTTTATACGTATGTAGCAGAATGTAGCAAACGATTTGTTATTTAAATAACTTTTACCATTTTTTTGGTGTCGCACTCACTGTTATTTAAATATATTTTAAAGACTTATTACCATTTTACAACACGTATAACCCTGTAGGAGATGAAGCACCAATGATTGCGAGGAACGGATGAACAGACTCAAATCACCCGATGAAATAAAAACAGGATTAAGAATATTTGCTCTGAGGTAAAAAAAAAAAAATTCTTATCTTAAAATATTATTGAAATTAAGAATAGTTTTACTTTTCCAAAACCTACTTATCGCATTGATTATGTAATTAAGATGATTATATATTGTATTTTTATTTTTATTAAATTTTGTGCAAAAATTATCTTTCAGTGACTGCAAACATATTTTTTTCAGTGTATACGATGGCACAGATTTTATGAATTGGCTTTCCAGGTTTATATATAATATTTTATTTAAAATATTGTCAAACTACGTCTTATGCAACTTAATCGGGATAAAAAGAGAATGGGTATATTTTTCCTGATTTGCTGATTTATGATGTAGAAAGTTTACAACAAGGTAGTACCTGAAAAAGGCTGCTAATTAAAAAAAAATGCAATGAAGATTAACGTTTTGCTATTGTATTTAGTGACATAACTTAAATTAATAACTTTCGATAAACTTTCTGAATTATTCGACTCTATCAATCTGGACAAGATCGAAATGCACTTAAAGGGAGCTGGTAAATCGGGTAGTAAATATTTTGGAATACAGGGAACGCATATACCATGCTGTCAATTTCGTTTACTATGCTAAATTTTTTCACGGAGTTTTTTTCACTTTATGAGATTATTGGAAACAACAATTAAGTCATTTATTAGTAAAGCAATACTTTTTAATCTTCGGTCTCTTCTCACTTTAACCTTTAATTGGGGACATGCTGTCTATGAGACCACTAGCGATGGACTTTCGGTCACGACGATTCTATTTTTAGATCATTTGAATGGATTGACCCTGTAGCTTCCTGTTTTGTGACCTTCAATATACGTGCACTTTTTCAACCGGTCACAGCGGAGGCCTTTTAAAATAATTCAGTTATTTCTTTGAGCAAGTTTCTAAGTCAGCTGCTAGTGTGTTAGTGTCCCAACGATAAACAAAGTTTAGCCGATGTAGTTAAAACTTAGGAATCGAAATATCCAATTTACTGATTATATTATGAAGCAGTGCTCTAGACACTTTTGAATGAAGTAGAAAATGATTTTAGTGATAAGAATTATTTCACAGAAAATATTTTTGATAAAAGTTGGCCTTCCGCTGAATTTGATAGGTATGCCCAAACATTATTAATTTCTTTAGTGATAATGTATTTTGAAATTTTTTTAATATATTAATATACCAGGAGAACTATATATATAATTTACAGGTTGATTTGTATTCTAATTCTTAACCTATATATTTAAAATACCCTAGAAAACCCTGCTATGAAAGTCACAAAATCCAATAAGAAGGGCTAATTTTACCTATTTTCAATTTTTATTTTTATTTTTCATATAATTGTTGAATTATATATTACATTGTTTTCTCTATACCTTTAGATACTGGAAAAATTAATATGATTTATAAAGATTAAAGAAATATGTTTTTTTCAAAAATGTTATTTATTGTAATGCATAATTTGAAAAGAAAATGTAAAATGTTTGAAAAGAAAAATTCCAAAGCCTTTGATTTTACAACTATAATGTACTTTGAAATATTTCTAAAACCTATTTATGTATTAAAAAATATATATATGTAAAACATATTGGCAGTTTTTCATACTACTGCATTCACTAGAAAATTTATTTTCAATGTAAAAGGAATGTGGTCTTGCAGACCGCACCTCCCAAGTTAAGTCTTAAATTTTGACCTCCAAAGTTAAGAGTTGAATCTGTCTTCATTCTAGAGATTTTAAGATTTTAAACTTTATAAACTGAAGTATCATTTTCAGATTAATTTAATGACAAATAGAAGGAAGTGAAAATATATTAGGAAAAAAAAATAATAAAACAAAATTTATTTCAACAAATACTGTGGTATAAAACTTTCTATTAATATTAATATTATTCATTTGACAATTAGTATGATGATTTTGACATTAATGAATTCGATTTATTATTATTATTATTTTATTATCATTTTAATACTAATATGATTTCGTTACCAGCACCTTATTATTATTTTTCTAATAATAATGTGTTTTTTCAGATTTATGTAATTCTTCTTCATTTAAAGAATCGTACAATAATTATTCATATTTGTTTATGACAAAAAAAAAAAACATTCTTGCGACATGAAAAAAATTCTACGAAACTTTATAAATTATTCAAGAACTTTCAATTTCATATTAATAAAAAAATTATTTAAATCAGAAACTGAAAGCTTTAAGCAAATATTTTTTTAGTAAAAATAACATAAGAAACTTTAAAGGCATTTTTAATATGGAAAGAAAATTGTATCTTCAGTGGCATCATACAAAATTTCAATGCTCTTTCAGAAAAATCTAGAAGGTGGTTTGCATATTAGTTATAGATTAATCACTGAAAAAATAAACCCCTTCTGTTTTAAATCATCATTAAACAATTATTCGACCATAAATGCATAATGCTTCTTCGACAAAATAAAATCGTATAAATAATGAATATAATCGAGAATCCAACATATTTTTATAATCGATATTAGAATTAGATTAACGAAATGTGTTTAAGAAACGAAGCAAAAACTTTTTTAGCATTGATTATTATAATATTAGCAAATTCTTTTTACCTCTGAGCAAACAGCAATAAAAATAAAATTTAAATTATTCCAAGCAAGGGATAAAGCTCCATGAATAAAAAACAAATACAATATCATCGTGACGAACTCAAGTTCTCCAGAGATATGTTTAGAAGATAATACATCGCTATAATAATCCATTCGCTACAAATTGAATTTCTGGGATAATAATGTTGAAGTTCATCATTTAACTTCACCGTAAAGCATTAGATGGAAGTTAAATGAATCATTACACATTCACATGGACATTCATTTTTTTCCTTAAAATTTTCCAATCATTTCTGCATTGATTATCTGAAATTAGATGAAGCAGAATGAGAGTCCGAAGTTTGGCGTATGATTAAGTACACGGATACACTTTTACAGCGTCAGTTGTGTGAAATTCAACACTCACAGTCCTTTCTCGGACAGAGTCTTCGGCTTCCGTCTGAGTTGATCATGAGAGTCCAAGAAAGGAGAACCATTGGCACAAGACGAAGAAAAATGCATAGCAGAAATATGCAGATATCAATCGTCCAGATGCTGAAGATATTGTACCAGCATCTGTAAAGAAAATAATGCAATAGACTTAAATTTTGATTCATTTAAATTCAATAATATTTTTTAATGTCTTCCTAACTAGAATATTCTCCAAAAGTGGGTTGATAAGACTAAGAATTAATATTTCCATGAAATGAGAGAACGAAATTTAAATTGAATTCAAATGTGAATTTAAAGTTAAAAACTTTTCAAATATGAAATTTCTTTTGAATTACTCAAATTATAAAACTGTTAACTCTGATTGCAACATAGATTATATGAATCTGAAATATTATCGAATTTCCATACTGAGTAGACACTGCAAAAATTATGAAAGAAGTGGAATTAAAATTCATAAAACGAAATCCTTTAGTAGAATTAGGTACTAATCAATAATAGCAAATTAAATAAACATAAAAAATAGTGTTTCTAGTGTTGCATTTAATATTTTTTGTTTCTTCAAAAATAATTGCATTTAAAAATACGTAATTATACGTAGTAAAATGGAATATAATGATGATAACAGCGGAATAAAATAATTTTAATAAAACGAAATAATTTATGAGATGCTCGAAAGAACTGAAAATAATAAACTAATTAAACAATTAAAGTGATAATTTATAAGATTTAGGTACCAACCGATAATAATGAACTAAATAAACAGAAAATAGTAGTATTTTCATTATAATTATTTACTATTTTTTTATTTCTTCAAATATAATTGCATTTAAAAATGCATAATTATACCTGGTAAAAATTAATATAAAGATGATGTCAGTGGAATAATGGTGATTTAGATAAATTAGGAAAACGAAATTAAAAGTGCTTTTGGTAAAACAAAATAATTTATAAGACGCAGGTACCAACTGATAATAATACAAATAAACAAAAAATTATTATTTCTACTATTATTTTTAATACTTTTTTATCTCTTCAAATATAATTGCGTTATAAAATACATAGTTATACGAGGTAGAAATGAATATAATGAGGATACACTATATAGTCTATTAAATAGAATATTGTGAAGAAAGTCTATGAGAAATGAAATTTTGACAGTGATTTCCACCTTTTAGCAGCTATGCAATAAAAGACCAAATTTAATTCTCATTTAATCAAAACTCAAAATAAAGCCAAAATGTGAGCTCGATTGTTTCTTCACTCTTAAAATGGCTAAAAAAACCCAACAACAGTTTATTTTCAAAAAGCAAATGATGACTTTTCAACGGTGGGTGAGTTTGAAAAAGCAATATGCGTTATCTAAACACATATAATTTTTCAAAAGTAACAAGTAGTTTCCAAACACAATATCCAGAATTTATCCATATTTCATGCGAAAATTCTTTGCTTTTAAGCCCCCGTTCGATTTCACAGAACGGAAAAACGCACTTTCCTTACCTGTCTTTTTCAAAGAGAAATCTCTTTTCACACCATACATTATTCACTTCCCAATGCACCCGACCCCCACTTTCCGCCTTAAATGTATTGTATTCCTTTGAATGACGTTAACCCTTTGCGATAAAATTCTGCCTTCCGTATTTTGCATATAAAAAAAGAATAGGAAATTCCGGGTGTGGGATTATTTTTTTTCTCCACTGTCCTCACCTGGTTCCGTGTTCGAATTTGTAGGAGGAAGATAATTCTCGCTCGAGAGGCTGCTGGCGTTGAAGCTTGGAGAAGGTCCGTACTGAACTTCAGTAGAGCCTGAAAGCGAATTCATTTAAAGGCAGTCAATTATTAAGGCTTTTTTCTGTATATAAAGACTATTTCGAGTCTTGATTTCTCACATTTAAATTATGATTTTTTTTAAGGATTATTTCGATACTTTAGGATTAAGATTTATTAATTTTAAATCAATAGTTTCTCAAAATCCTTCTATTTTTTAATAAAATGATACTTTGTATTATCTTATTAAAAAATACGCAGACATAAAAATGGGATTAAGTTGGATTGAGATATTTTAAGGGTGTCCAGGGTATATATATTATTTGGATAAGGAAAATCGGGATTTAAAGTTGTTTGATTTGTTTCAAAAATTGCAATTCATTACAACAACCCTAGTAGCGCACAAATATTGTATGACATTGATCAATATTCGCAATATAATTTAATACTATGGAATATTGTTTAATTTCATATAACATCACATAATATTGTACAATACTGTGCTACAGGTGGTACTACCGATGAATGGCAAATGTTTAATTAATCCAGTATAAGTGTAATTGCTTATGTATGTATAAATGTATTTTTACATACATGTATGTATAATTGTATTGCTTATAAATGTATTTTTATAAGCAAAAATCCATTTCTGTACACATTTTTTAAAAATTAATATCGCTAACGATTCTAATCCCATATTACATGGAAAACTGAAAACATTATTGAAATTTTTAGATATAAAAGTATAAAAATTCTATTACAAAGAAAGTATAAATTTAAATTTTAAAACATTTATTAAAAACAAATCAGCCAGTTAAAATGTATGGATTAATATTAACAATCCGCTAAAATTTATACGCAAGATTTAAATTATTTCCTCATAGAATGCAATCTTTTTTTTTAAATTTCACTTACAAAAAATAAAATTTTTAAATTTCACTTACAAAGTTGAAATTTAAAAAGTATTTATCTAATATCTTCATCGCATAAGAAGACATTTAGTCAGTGCCTCATAATGATTGATTTTCTTCAATTTGGATTATTTAGAATGCAAAATTAACAATAAAAAATGCAAATGAATAGATAGAAGGCAAATAATAAGTATTTTTGAAATATAAGTGTTATAAAATATATAGCGATTGTTGTCTCTGTTAAAGTTTACAGAACAGGAAATCAATAAAACCTTCTTGTTCTGGGATATTTCCTTATACACTTTCTAACAACATTTGACTTGCTGTTCCTTTTACAATTATTAGTCGGGTAGCACAAAAATAAGATAAAAAAAGTTTAGATCCTTTTAAAATTCACTGTGTAATTTTAATAGCTTGACATTGAATATTTATTAGTTAAATTCTAATTTCATTAACTGTAGTATATTACGTCAGTGAAATCATTATCTTTGAAATAAGTTTTTTCAAAGAAATTTTTCAACAAATACACTTTTATGAATTGAATGCATTTTAGTAACACAATGCAATTAGTAAGAAAAGATATAATGTCTTGTATTCTTCATTAAATATTCTTTTAAATCCTTTTCTGAAGAAATTATGTTCAATTCGCTGTAAATAAAATTATTATTAGTTGCATTTTTATACAATTACAGAAGACCTCATTAATTTTTTTAATTAAATTCCCCAGAATATATATATGAATTTGATAATACTAATTTATTCTTTTATTTTCTTGTGGTATTTCATACAATGAAAATATCAGTATTGAAACTTTCATACATTCCATTGTTATTTGTTATTAAAAAATACTTTTTTTTTTCTTTTACTCCATAAAAAAAAATTCAAACAAATATCCTTCCTAGAGTGTTTGAATCAATTTTTCACAGATATATCATAAAAACTCTAATTTTCCTACAGTTTTATATCTTACATTACATGTTTTGTCTCATTCGTGAAATATATAAATACTCATATGAACTATTTTAGAATGTAAATTTAATTGAAATTATGCTGTACACTATTTCGTATATACAGAAAAATACTATACCAATGTATTTACATTTTCATTTTTCAATCTTTTTTAACAAATAAATAATATATTAAATTTGAAATATTAAATGAAATCAGTAGTAGCAGCATTCTTTGTAATAGATTTTTAATGCTCACGTTAATGGAATCCACTTCATATAAGCAATATTTGTAGACATAATTTTCATAATTGATGCTTTTATTTTAATTCATAAATTTTATTTTTTAAATTTTTTAGTGAATATGCATTTTAATTAAATTTACAAACACTTAATATCTGAAGAAAAAAATGCCAAAAAAAAGACCTGTTTCTTCGGTTCTAGGTTGCACACTTTGAGGATGACCATTACGAAGTTTCTCAGATTTCGGTCTCAGGGGCTCTGGGCCTTGCGATGTTGCTGGCGATGATGGTGGAGGTATTTCTAAAAAAATATATTTACAGAAGAAGTTACTAAATCATGTTGTTTCAAAAATTTTGACATATATTAACAACTAAGGCAACCAATTATCTTCAATATATAAATCATAACCTGTAAAAAATAGGCAATGTTTTTTATGTCTGTAGAAAGCATTTAAGAAATATATTTAGAGAGACTCATTATAAAGGTTGATTAAAGATTCATTTGAAATGATCAAATAAGTTAATTATTTAATTATTTTGGATTTAATGTTCAATATAATTTCAAATAAATCAGAATATTATCATAATTCCTAGAATACGTATATATTTGAAATAATTTTATTTCTGATGAAAAGGTTGAATGTATTATGAAGCTGCTAAAAATTTTGAAGTGTAACTGTATAGTTTCAAGGTGTTATTTAAAATTCTGATTTCACATCATAAAGAAATGTAATTGCTTTTTTAATATGAAATAAGTAACAATAAGCAAATGTTTAATAGAATATGAAAAGACTCTAATTCGCCCTAAAACTTTTCAATGGCTATTCGGAAAATTTTTATTAAAAATTTGATGGAAACTAAGGCTAAGTATTTATTTTCTTCTTGTTTAATATGAATAAATTGAGTATAAGAATTTACTGAAATGTATCGAATTAATAAATTATTTTGACCTATTGTTTACACATGTAAAATCTGAATGTCTTTAATGGATAATAGTTGTTTTAAAATTAAACATTTTTTCTAAACTACATTTGCAACAAAAAAGTCTAAGCTTAAAGAATGGTGCAAACAATTTATAATTTATTGCAGATTATTTATTTCAGGGTTTATGAAGTTCAGTCGTGTTATATTTATGAATGAAGCTTTATGAAATAATTTAAGGGAAATTGATTGGTCATATCATTAAAAAAAAAGGTTTTGAACTTCAATGGATTCCTTCCTTTCATCAATAATTCACCGGCTTTATTTGCAAATTGTATGTTCAATTCATCAAAAAAATACAGTATAAGAATTGTTTTCCTGATCTCTCTGCAAATAATACTACATTTGGTTGCACCTGCAAAATTTCAATTTCTTATGCGGATTATCACTGGAAACGTTTAAGCTAATTAACTAATTTTCTTGACGATATAATTGTATTATGAGTACAGAGAATCATACTGAAGATAAAATAAAGCGATTACATACTGAAGCATTCACTATTTATAGTAAGAAGAAGACTAAGTAAAATAATGCAATTTCATCAAACAATAGATTCAATAGAATTAACGGATTTAAGTAAATCAACTAATACTTAAAATATGAAACATGTTTAATTACTGTTTCAAATTATAAATTAAAGCTATATGTTTACTAAATGTGAATATCTATCATAAATGTGTTTATATTTATGAAAATTTTGACAAATGAATCTCAGAATCAGATGTGTTTACTATTTAATATTTTACATGTTTGATGAAAGAAATTTTTACTCTTTTACACTAATAAGAGACATTTATCAAATCTGAATCTTTCTCCTCAATGGGTTTATATTTCAAGGATAGCTAACAAAATAAACATTACATACTGAAGCATTCACCATTTAATTTTCGTATATTTCAATTTCTTTGCAAAAAAAAGTATTATTCTGATAAACAATAATTTTTAGCATAACATTCAGCAACTTTTATACAAAATTTCGCTGTCATGACTTGAAAATCAAGCACTATTTCCGACTCCATGTATTTGAGATAAATTGAGAGACACTGACCAAAGAAAAAAAAACGCCAACCAAATCGGAATCCTCCTAAGATTCTTTATCCCGCATTGGCTCTACCACATATATTTTCTTGAGAAGAGTCGTAAGGAATATACGTGGGAAGAAACCTCAAGTTTTTCTATTGAATGATCCTGGAAGAATAATCCAAAGTGCATGCTATAGTAGGGTGCTTTTGAAATTGAAACTGCTGGCGGATCATTGGTTTGCATCGAAGCCCTAACCCACCCGTTTTCCGATTCTTCCAAACCCCAAATTCAGACATTTGATAGATAGTAAGACTTAAAGAGACAGTTTCTTTCTTCGATTGGAAATTCAGAGTCAGGATGACTTAAAATCCGTGAATAGTTTTATTCCGTCGCCAGTTTTTATCCTGAAATTGAGATGCACCAAATTCAGAGCTTCGCCATTTTTCTTGTGTTTTGAAACCAATCGAAATTAAAAGTATCACATTATGGATGCTATTGAAAATAATAAATGTTATTCTGCCAATCTGTAGAAAAAATGTTTTTAATAAATAAAACGTATCATTCATTGTTTTCATGAAAATTATTTTGATAAGATAAATTTTAGTTGTGTCACTGTGAAATCCAGAGTTTAGTATAAAGAAAAGAATTTTATTTATAAAGGACTACAACATTTAAAAAATACAGATTTCACTTTACTCTTCTTGTATATTTGAAATACAGTTGTAATTATGACATAAAATGTTCTTTAATATTTTCATAAATTTACAAATATTAATTATTTTATGAATTTATTATGGTTATTTTTATTAATTTACGTTATTTGCTTAGCTGGACAATACCAAAAAAGTAAATTTTATATAGAGGATAAAATAATTCATGTATGTTGAAGGAACTTTAAAATGTTTAAAAACAAAGCAGCAGACTGGTTGAAGAATATAAATTGAAGACGAATATACTAGCATTTAATCATCTATGTCAAAAGGAAAAGGAAAAATAATAGCAAGATATTTGCCTGTGAGAGTTTTTAGAATAGCTAAAAATAAATTTTGAGTTATAAAACTAAAATTCTTCAAACAACAGATATTGCTATTTCATTGATTCAGACATTGATAAGTTATTGTGCCTAAAATTTAGAAATTCCCTTCCAGCTCAGTTGTTTTCAATCATAATACATTAATAAAATAATATTTATTTATATATGATAAATACCACTTAAGTGTTATGTGAATGCAGTTGAAAATGTTTTGCTCTTTTTAAAGTTCTTTCTTAAGTTTTTGTTTTACGCAGGAGGAGAGCGCAAATGCAGCTACAACTAAAATACAAATGAATATAAATTAATTAACAAAAAAAAAACAACCGAATCAAAACAATAATAAATAGAAAAAATAGTCAATAGAAAAAGAATCCGGCCTGAAAACTTCGTCAGGGGCCACTTTCAAGCAAGGATTCCTAATAAGGGATTTTTTCTGTGAGGCATCGGTGGACAATGGTCAAAAGTATTGACACCTCGTGACCCGAAAATCCCACGAAAATGAAGGCAAAAGAGACATACCAATTTAAACAGCAAAAGACAAAAACAAAGCAAAACATTAAAAAACATCAACAAATGAAACAAATATATATATAAAAAGTAAAACTACATAAGAAAATTCCCAATTAATGACTAAATTAGGAAAACCAAAAGTGTACAGACCTAGGCGCGAACAACCGTTCTTCCTTTCCAATAATAATACTACAGTGTAATTAAAGATAAATGGGATTTATTAGCGCCATCTATTTCACTAATATTTCATTATTTCTTTTTTTATTAAAATATTGATATCGCAGTAGTTTTTGGGAAAATCATTATTGTTTAAATTTTTAATAAAACTATTTGTTGCTGTTGTTTGTTTGTTTGTTGTAAAAATGTATATAAATTCGTATTTTTTTAAAACTTTTTTTGTGACATTAAACTAAAGGATTTCTGTAAATTTATATATTTCTAGCTTCAAAATAACAAATAAAATAATTTTTATTACTGGTTTTACTGCAATAAATATAATTTATCCTCGCGTAATTTTACGTTGAAATGATCACACATTTTAATTATTCATATCAAACAATGCGATAATGTCCGAAACATTAAATGAAAGTATAATTTTGTGAGAGAAATAAAATATATAACTTTGAAAAAAAATCAAATAATTAGTCAATATTCTTTTTCAATTCCTTGTGTTTGTGTTTTAATAGTGAAAGAGATAGCAAATTATATTGAATAGATAATCACTAAATATTAAATACTCGGGGAGTGTAGTTATGCCAAATATTGTTTCCCATTTTCCTTATCAGATACTTTAAAAGTTTAATGCATGTCTCGTTTTTTCCAACGGCCTATCAAACATTATTGTAATCACTGTTTTTCAATACGAAATTCAGTGATTACAATAATGCAGACCGACATGAAATTTAGACCAACATGAAATTTAAGTAATTAAATATTCCTTTGTTGATTTTATCGTTGAAATAAATAGTAAAAAATAAAATATCAAAACAAAAAATCCTTATTTGTGGGATTTGTAATTGTTGTTAAGTTTTCCTTCTGACAAGGAAAGCACTGATTAATAAGTAAATTGTTTTGTTCCATCCGAATATGTAATTATTTAACACTTTAGATTTTAGAATTATGGTGCCATTTGACAAAATTAAGAGTTAGTGGACCATCCGAAATCTTTTCCAAGTCAATTTTGTATTGGATTGGAAGATCTAGGTATTAATTAAACTCATAACTTCATTTCCATATAAAGGCTTAGCGTGAAAGTCCTTTGCATTCAATTGTTGTTGAAGAATTTTAGAAACTGAGATATCTTTCATTTAGTTAATCTGAATCACTGATTAATCCCTATGATAATATTCTGTTCAACGAATGAACATTTAAAAAGAGCCTATAGAGTGCATGATTATGACTCAAATGAAAATAATTCAAAAATATAAGAGAACAGAGATCCTTAATGAATCTAAGCTGATTTTATGTATTCCTAAATTCTTTCGAAGGGCTTAGCATTTCATACCTCTAAAGCAATTTTTTTCGTCATTAAATAAGCGAAAGTATTTTTCCTTAGACTCATCATTGTCAGGCACTTAGTATAATGAGAAATTAGCTGATGTGGTGTAGTTACTTGCAGTTGTTGGTATAGTTACTACAAAGTGTTTTAGGAAACATGATCTTGCAATTATATGTTTTCTTTTTGTTATTGAGAAGAATTAAAAACTACCTAATAGAAAATAAACATTTTGTCATTATCCTGAATTTATATTTTTCTAGTTTTGTTACTTTTTCACTTTAAAAGTGGGAATAATAACTTTAAGTTATTATTAAAGTAAAAATTAGTCGAAATATGAGCTTCATATTAATTTTATTGTTGTGTCTTTCTCATAATCTGAATGTACCGGGTTCGAGTCCCTGTTCGAGCAAGGCTGTCCTTCTTATTTGTATATGTGGTGTGTGAATACCCTACCCCTCTGAATGCGACGCAAGAAGTGGCTAAGTCGCACTCTTGTCACTAGTTAGCGCTTCGGAAGAAATACGCATTCGGCTTAAATCGCTAACAGATAACTATAAGCGGGCTTGTCTAGAGCTATAACAACAACAACAATTATTGCTGTGCTTCAAAAACCAAGCAAAGAAAAGAGGAGTTGTGGAAGCAAATTTGGCGAGTGAAGTAGCTAATTCGTACTCTTGACCCTAATTGTTGCTATTGAAAACATACGAAATAGTCGTCCGGCTTAAATCATAGACAAATAACTGTCAGTTGGCTTGTTAAGTCCCATAAGTTACAATAATTATTGTGAGAATATTTGTGTTCATTAATCCTTCTTTTCGTATTTGAAATTGGTACTCTGAATACGATATACAGATTTAGAGTCATCTTTCAAGAATGAATATTTTAAATCATTTCTGTTTATAAAGAAATGAAGTTGATAGTCCAAACTCTTCATCGGGTACCATTGATACACATGCATATTATACATAATAATAATACAAATAGCTAATGAATACTCATACAAAAACTCTGTGTTAAAAATTTAATTTTAAAAAGCTAACGCAAATAACTCATAAATAATTATTTTTAAGTTCAATAAATTATCAATAAATTTAAAGTAGAAATAAGAATCGTGCAATAAATTTATAAAGTATTATAACAGTGAAAAACCACCTAAAATCGTGAAAAGCAATGCTAATTTTAAGAGAAAAATGATGATAAATAAATGGGAAATGCAGAAACAAAATTTGAATTTTCAGGAGCTTTTGGGGCTGAAAACACAGACGAAATGTTAAATCCTTAATTAGAAGGATCTAAATAACCAATGTTGATGTATAAACTTTCATCAACATTGGTTATTTCAATGTACTTTCAGCTATCAATGTACAGAAGCCAGCAGAAACGGAAGAATAAAATTATGACACAAAATATTAATGAAATCCAATATGGCGTTAAGAGTGTAGCAAAAGCAACGACAGTTCCGAATGTCTCATTACCAAATTTAGATAATCATTTTAGCTATCATTTCAAGTAAGTAGTATATTAGAACTCGATCAGTTTAAATTACGAATAAATTATAAATACATATAAAAAGATTAATACATGTATATAAATTTTAATTTTAAAATGTATAAATTAATGCATTAAATTAAATCTGTAAGTCGAAAAGCAATCATATTTCGTCGCACCATCTCTTTCATGATATAGAAAAGAAAAAGAAAATTAAATGAATTCATAAAGTAAGTAAATGAATTAAATGTAATATTTATGGGAAATGATAAATTAATTTTAATAATTAGAAATGTTTATCCAGATATCAAATTTTTTATTCATGTCAGTAAATAAAAAATTCAAATTTAAGCAGTAAATTAATGCAATATCATACAGATTTATATATGACTGTACTTTGATCTCGCATCGGTGATTAAGAATTTATTTCTATAATATAGTTTCATATATTATTTAAAAAAAAATTAAATATGCAATTTAATATGTTTACGCCACCTTATGTATAATATATTACATGGATTTTGTTGCACATCTATAATATTTGCATTGGTTATATTATTCACTATTTTAATCAGAATTTATGGAGATAATATGTATTTATGGATGTTTATGAGTAATAATTTATATTAAAATTAAACCAGATTTAAAATTCAGTTTTTTAAAAATCATTTATATTTATAAACATATTTGAGAATAAAATATGAGCAATAATGTCTTTTTTTCCATAGCAAGGCAAATAGATATTAGCAAGTATATTATTTGTACTTTCTCCAGTAACAATCCTTTAATCTGATAATATTATTCATTAATGTTAATAAAGGGAAAATATTTCTTTCATTGCTAAATCAATAACATTTTTCATCTTGAGATCTTCAAGAATTATCATACGTAGTATATTCTTATGTTCTGCCTTCTGTATAAATTCTATTAAAATAAATCTTGTTTGTAAATATATTCTGAAAACTATTCACTTCATTAAAAAATAAACCATAAAACAATTCACAATCATAAATATTTCAAAATTATTGTAACGAATTGTTGTATATCTAATTTTGTTAATTTTTTATCATGATCGTGCACACATTTTTGTAATATCTTTCAAGAAATAGTCACATATATTTTAAATCTTCCAACAATGCAACGAAGTATATTTCAACAGAGCTTTGTTCTTAAAAATTATATAATGAACTAAAAAAGTGATGTTAATATTATCAAATTAATTGAAGAAATTTAAACATATAAACATATTAATTACTTTTTAAGTAATATATTTTTATAATAAATGTAATTGTTATATTGAGTTTTATGTATATTTGCATAGAAATGAAAGAAAAGATACTACTGCGAAATAGTCTCCTTTACATTATCGGCTATAGAGCGGTGAAGGAAATATAGATATAAACAAATTTAGCAAAAAATACATTACATTAAATTAAAAAAAGGATTTAAGAAAGATAAATTGAGTTAAAAAAATTGAAAACTTAATCAATAGAAAGGGCAATAAAAAACTTCTAGTGTTTGCCTTTGGCAAAATAATCTCTTAATGCTTTTTATAGTAACATCATTTCAAATAATCAGAAATAAGAAAAAAATGGTAAATGAATGGTGAATTAAATTATAAAAGATTGTAAGATGTAAGTAACAAATAGTATCAAATAAAATTGTATTTACAATTATTACATATTTTTCTCTCATAAAGCACCGGATAATTTTACATTTTTTAAAAAGAAAAAATAAGGTTGAAAAATAGCCCAAAATATTGATCAAAGGTGCATGTTTGTAATTTTAATAAGCAAAGGAAGTTAAAATATTATACAAGAAATCTAATATTATTTTTTCTGTGTAATGTTTTTCGTGACGTATCAAATGTAAATGCATTACAGCATGGTATCATATTTTGGACCGTACCTCATATTTGGCTTTCAAAATGGCCAAAGTGCAGTAATATTTTTGATTTCTGATATCTAATGTTTAGCCATATTGTCCACTGATTTCCATCATTGAAGTGTAAGTTTAAATTTAAAACCCTTATTTAATTGGCATATTTTTTTCTGCTTTTTATTATGGCAGACATAAGGTAAATAAATAAAAAAAAACAATTTTCAAACAAAACATCTTGGCCAAAATGAGGCGTATCATAAAAAGAAATATGAGTGACTGACGCATAAGTTTTCTGTCACATGATATAGTATTTATTTACATATTTAAAAAATAAGTGCAGTGACATTTTTCATATGATTGTAACTAGGCGTGAATTACTGCTGGTTGTGATAAATTGAGGGAGAAAAATATTATGGAGCAATACCATAACCTCTATGATTATAAAATTTTTCCTTGATATCAAGAAAGTCTTCTTAAATGCAATGAAATAACTCATTGAAGGTGGTAAGAATATATTTTTATTTGTAATTAAGAACCATTGAGAAATATAATATTGATAGATTGTTTTAGGCGAATGCTCCTGAATTTAAAAATTAGAGGGAACTTGTTTCATTATAGATTGAAGTAGAAATCAATATGAAAAATGAATTTAGAAAGAAAATGTTCACTTTTGTAATGTTTGACATCCAGCCAATGCATCAAAATGAAGATTCAGTCTATTGTGATATTCTTCAATAATGGGATCTTCAATTTTGTAGCTTTTTTTCATTTTTTTTCTAAGCTTTTATAGAATTTTCACAGATTCAAACAGAAACGCCTTTTATTGAAAGGAGTTTCTATATCAATCTTATTTCGTAAATTATATATTTCTATAACTTCAAATTTGCAACAGGTATAGAATATCGTGTTATTTCTTGATGCTCAAAATCAAACAAATGATATATGTAGGCATTAACACTAAATTATACATCGCCCACACTAACTGAGCAGTTTTCGTTTCGTATTTTTTGATTCGCATTTATTAATGTGTTTTGATCTTAAGCTTCAATGCTTAAGGCTCTGTTCTTAAGCTTCCTTCCTTTATATACACTGAAAAATTGCAAATCCTTCTCTCACTTCTGTTTTCCTTTCACACAATGCATAATTATTTTCATATTAATAAAGTAATATATGAAAGGCAAGAGGTATAATAAGAGTCAAGTTTATATATCAACACCTTGATTCTGACACCAGATTAGTAGAATTATTCTTTATATTTACTTTAAGAAAAAAAAACAACATATAAATAGACAAAGACTTTCATTATTCTCACTAAAGAAAGTTGGAAGAATATTTATTCCTCGTATTTTATAATACAGTATTTATTAGAAATTCCCCGACTTCAATTGTTAAATTATTTAATTCTGTGATAAGCATATATTTCATTTAAAGAGAGTTGAATAACGTAAGATTTCCAGTGAGATTACTCCAGAGTTTACGCTTGATAAAATATGCACAATTGTTAATTATCATTTCCCCCAAAGCGATTTGGTTTTTCTATTTATACCTTTCATCAAATATATTCACACTACATTTGCGATATAACAAAAATGTGCAACTTTTAACAGGTTGAAAGATTTATTCACTGAAACGAAAATGGTTTATACAAAATTGTTTCATTTTATATTAAACTGAATTTCTACTGCATAGTTACTTCAAATTTAATTTAGTTTCTGCCGATTAATTTTTTTATAAATCGAGACTTGAAAATTAATAGCTTATTTAATGTGATGGATATAAATTATGTAGCTGAACAGGAAATGAAAATATTAATCAGGTGATTGTATTATTCAGAAAATTCCCACATTTCTAAATATAATATAATTCGCAAGAAATCTGTGATACCCGCATAGACAAATATATATAGCCTGTGGTCTGCTATATTTACAGTATGCTCGACTTACAATCTCTGTTTTAGTGTACACCCGAATCCGAGAGGAATTTTGCATATTTAAAATCTGTTACATTCTTTCTCTGCCAGTTTTTATTGATGTAATAAGATCTGAATGGAATATTAATTATGTATTGGTCAGTGAATCAGAGTAGAAATAATTGCATTAATTCAGATGAAACCCAATTTAGATCTTGCGTTTCTAACTATACTATAATTAACCAGTGAAGTCTATAACATTAACTGAAGTAAAAATATTTATCTTTTGGTCTCAGTAATAGCTCAACCCATAATTTCTGTTTTAGTAAATAACCAATTCTGAGAGGGATTATTAATGCTTAAAATATTTTGCATTATTCTCGTCTCTTCTCATTCAGACAATAATATTTGAGTAAAAAATTAATTCAATCCCCAAATTAAATATACAAAAAATATTTACTTATATCAAAAACATTATACAAAAAATATTTATTTCTATCAGAAATATTATAGGAAAACTATTCACTTATATCAAAAATACTACACGAAAAATATTTACTTATATCAAAAATACTATACGAAAATATTTACTTTCATAAAAATATACGAAAATTGTTTATTTATGTCAAGAATGCTACATTCAAAATATTTGTTTATATAATAAAGGCTATAAGGAAATTGCTTAGTTATATCAAAAATACATATGGAAAATATATACTTATACGAAAAAATAAATATAAATAGATAAATATTAAATTACTATACCGAATATATTTACTTATATCAACATATCTAAAATACTCTTAATTAAATCCAAACTTAAAAAATAAAAAAGCATTCATTTTAAAATGTTTACAAAGAAAAGATACAAGCTTAAGTTAGACATCTTAATAAAAATAAAGAAATTATCTCCACCTCATGTTAAAATTTGTTGCAAATTTAACTTAAAAAAATAAATAAATAAAAGCCTTTTATCTATCAAAGTAATCACATTCTATTCTTCGAAAGGAAATTCACACAACTCAGTAAATTTCATTTTAAATTAAAATGATCTCTATAAAAGATCATTCATTAACTACCAAGACGTGTTTAAAGTCATTTATTGATATACTGAAGAACAAGTAATGATGAGTTTCGGGGCACGTTACAACTCAAACTTCTCGAAAATAGGTAATTCTACAATCTATAAACGGTCGGGATGAGAAGAAAGTTAAATTCTAAATTCTGGACCGAAGCCAATATCTATCCGTATCTACAAAAGGAAGGAGACGAACAAACAAACAAAATGAAGACGAAGTAAGACGGATTTCATTCGTATTCCGTTTGTGTGTCGCAGTAAATGGCTCCCTTGCCAACTTAAGAGATCCTGTTTACTGAGTGGATAGAACAATTTTTCAGTGTCCGCAAAATGACAAAGTTATACGTTGGATACAGGAAGCAATTTTTTTCGAATGACACGACACGTGGAACAAAAAAGGAAACCGAGTTTGGGTATAAAACGCAATCTAGAAACCTCTCTTCGACTGAAAAATCTATTCGAAATCGTTAAACACTCAAGAGCATTTCTTGCTCATTTTATACCCTTTCTCGATATTTAAATCTATTGCTTGGATTGAAGAAGGATGGTTCGATTTCGTTTATATTGATGGCAGTTTTTAGTCGCATTACAGCTACATGACCGTATTATATAGCTATTATTATCTAATAATTGCAAAAATTATAATTTCTAATAAAAGAATATAAACGCTTTAACTTTGTTATTGCGAATTGAATCAAAAATTTCTTAAAATACGTTTAAAAGCAATTGAACAATTCAATGAATTTTATATGCATTTTTAAAAACAATTGATAAAGTGTGTGTATAAAGCATTTTACCATTTGCTAACTTATCATTAGTGTTTAATTAATCTATGTAATGATGCTATAATTTAAATAATTTTGCATTAATATATTCAGTGTTTCCTACGCTGGAAATATTAATCACTGATTGCTACTTTTCTCGATTTGAATATTCGGTTCAGATGAATCAAATAAAGATTTATAACCATAATTGCACTGAAGTCGACGTTACCTTATACATTTTTATTTCCGGTCTGTTAAATATGTATCTATGTAATTTATATTAATATTTTTATATAAATAAGGATTAATTTATGTTAATAATTTTTACCATATTTGAGAGTATCTTAAAATATCTGGACAAATTCAAAATACAATTTAAGTTACATAATTTTTCAAACAATGTAATGAATGCTCTCAATTCGGTTTATATTGGCACTGTTTGCTCACCATATATCAGTGGTATTTATCTGAGATGCCAATTAATAATTGGAAAAAAATTATAACTTTAAATAAAAAAAATAAAAAAAATATTTAATTCAAACATAAGAATGAAGATTATTCTAAAATTTTCTTAAAATACGTAAAAAACAATCGAACAATTAAGCTTCATTTATATGCATTTTTCAAAAAAGTTGATTGAATATATATTTATACGAGGCATTGCATCACTCAATTATTTCTCAATCCAGTGTTCAGTCAATATAAGTAATAACTAATGTAGTGCTTTGAAATTTTTTAAAGATGGAACTATTACAGTACAGATTGCTACTTTTTTATATTTATTCGGTTCCGCAAAATAATTATAATCGGCTACTCTGATCCGTCACTAAGGTGTACGGATTTATCTGATTGATTGGATAGCCAAGGCAGCAACACTAGCTGGTACTATGGTTGAGCTGAAAGGGCCATCACCAGCCACCACCCTTCTACAGCTAAACATTGGAAGAATTCTGTTGTTAAGGAAAGGATGGATGTCCACCATCGATAGTAAGTAGCAAAGCCCCACCGTTTCCGGATTTATCTGATTAATCAGATAGCCAATACAGCAAAACTAGCTATACTATAGTTGAGTCCAAAAGACCATCACCGGCCACCACCTATCCAGAGTTAAACACGGGAAGGGTTGTGTTCTTAAGGAAAGGAAGGATGCCCATCATCGATAGTAAATAACAAAGCGCCATCGTTTTCGGATTTATCTGATTGACTGGATCGCTAAGACAGGGTTCTATGGTTGAGTCCAAAGTACCAAAGTATTTTGGCCATCATAAGTCACCACCCTTCCCGAGTTAAACACGGGGAGAGCTGTAATGTTAAGCAAAGGAAGGATAACCGCCATCGAGATTGTACAACAAAGCCCCACCATTTCCGGATGATGAGAACCAATCACCATATCTGGACTTCCCATCCTCATTTCTGAGGTGTTCTCCTGTGGATTTGGGGGGGGGGTTAGAAGAATAAAAAAAAATATAATCATAATTGTTCTGAATCTGAACACAGTAATGAATATGTATAATCATAATTGTGTTATAAATTTTTATTTCCGCTATTTTAAATATTTATTTTAGCAATATGTACTATAATTTTTATATTATGGTTTTTTTAACATCTGTTAGTATTATGTTAAATGTTTTAAGAATTTCTAAATGTATTTTTATAGGTGATATTACACTTTTTTGGTACATGAATAAATATTAGGAATTACTTTAAAAATAATTTATTACATTTTCATGTACTGAAGAGAATCTCTTGGAAAGAAACCCCTTTTACTGTAGAAAAAAAATTACCCATGACACTGAATTAAGACATAGAGCAAGGACATATTACAATACTTAACCTTAATTAAGAGAAATACACTCAAAAATATTATTTAATCAATTAAATCATTTGTCAAATTCTTTTGGTTTCCTTTGATTATAAAAAGTTTGAAAAATTTGAAAAATTATAGCACATTAAAGCAATGTTTAACTCCTTATCACTGGTAAGGATTGAATTCTTGGAAAATTGGGCAGGTTTATAAAGTCTGAGATCTTGTAGGTGAAGAGGATGACAATCCCCGTCACCTAATTATAGTTGAATATGATAAATACCGTATCATATAGCATTCCAGTTCATTTTCCAACGAGGCATTAATGCCTGTAAACTAGCTTATAATACAAAATTCCAATACATAATCTTGCAAAAAGTTTTAATTAAAACTCTTCTATTCAAATCTTATTTTAATATTAAAGCATCCAACTACGTTCGAAAAAAAAATTAAAAAATTGGATTTTTTTAAAACTAATTAAAACTATGATGTTTAGATGTATTGTCAATTATCTACAAAATACTACAAATACAACAAACTTATTTGAAAATGCTGTATTTTTTGAGGATTAGGAAAATTTGTAGTAAAGTTTAATAAAATTTAATCAAAACTGTTAACAATCTACACAAAATGTTAATGCAGCACTCCTATTTTTCTATGTACACAAGTTATAGAATATTATATTTAATGAAATGAACAAAAATCCAAGGAAAAGTTTGAGATGAAAAGAAGTTATGAGTAAAAATATACGTATATATGCATTTTTTCCATGAATTTACCACTTATTTTTTTAAAACACCTATAAATGAAGAAAAAATGTTTCAGCAGCAATAAAAATTGTGGTTCATTTCATTCCCCATATTATTTAAAATACACGCTGAAATTTTTGTGTAAATACCTCTATAAGTTTTTGAGATACATGTTAACAGTGGAGAATTTTTATGGAAATTAAAGTTTTGAGGAAATTGAAGACAAATTTTAGCTGAAACATATGTGACCCTGTATGATAGGTCAGACCTTCGTTTTCTTAGGTAAGACAAACTGTTTTACAAAAAGGAAAATCTGAACTATAAAGAATAACGATTTTAAAAAATTCGCCAATGTGGTCAATAACCAGTGTTTTTAATGTAGCGGCTACCTTAATGCTATTCTCGATGCGCATAAAAAATTCGATATAAAAATGTTTTATTTAAACATCTCCGATTTAATATCCAATTGACCGAAAAGAGTTTTACTGTCTAACTCTAAAACAAAGTTCCTCCTGAAATCCAAACAAATACGAAATGTTCTTTATGTGCACTTTCTCAAACAAGCTGCTTGCCGGCCTTGTCACAAAAGCACTAATTCTGGAGCATTAATTAAAAAAGCGCTGGTAGATCCCATTCCTCCAAAGGGAATATATAGCATCTTAGCTAATGCAAGCGGCGTAGCTCTGATGCAAAGAGAGATCATGTTAGAGATTAAAATCACCTTTCTTTCTCGGGCTAAATTCTAATCACGTACGAGTATTAAGTCTTCTACAGCAAACTACAAAACCCAATTATAGTGAGTATCTCATGTAAGAATCATCCCCTCTACCTATTAATGCCATCCATGAGCACACATCAACTTTGAAGATCTAATCCACCTTTCAAGAAGAAAGTTTGTTTAGAACGAATCTCCGGCTCCGAACGGAGATCTGGGAAGTTGATTGTCGAAGAAACAATTTTCTTAAAGCGAATAGTGAAGCTGCAACATCTATTATTTCCCATAGTTCCTTCTCCTTTCCCTTTAAAAGGTAGTTGATGAAAGGATGTCCTTAAACTCAAGTTTAATTTTGACTTTAAGGTAAATAAGAAACTTTACTGAGGTTCCTGTTTAAGTCACCGCCTATTTTTCTTGCCATTCACTATTTTTATTGTCAGAAGATATTTTTACTCCAATACATGTTTCATCGGTGGCTCTCATCAGGATCAGGGTAATGACTCAATTTTCTTAAATATCAGCATCTATTCTTGTAAAATACCAATTTCTTTTCTTCTTATTTTTTTCATTTTTAAGAACAAGGATAAGTATGAACATTCTTCATTTCATTTTTAAAAACAATATTTTCGTGATTGAAGAATTGAACAAATTGATATGAAGATAAAGCCTCGATTAATAATCAATAAAGATCATTGAACTTATAGCATTTCATTGATAAATTTATGCAAGATGAGATTCTCCTACCTGTATGCTAAGTACAAAATATTACTTTAAATATCTAAAATTGGATTATTTTCACCCATTAATATTTATTATGTTAAAAATTGCAGATATCATGTTGGCACAAAACATTTATTAAAAATGAGCAAAATGTAATTTTCACAGTATCGTAAATAAAAAAAATGCACTAAGTCTTATAATTGTTCACTGGGAAAAAAAAGTATGTTCTCTTTAAGCCGCTCTTCACTAGAATACTATAATACTATAAGTATTCACTAGAATACTATAAATATTGCTTAAAAGACGAAGATTATGTCATTTTGATCGAGTATATATTTATTATGTTGAGCACTGAAAGCTCTTAAAAAATTGCAGGCATAATATTGTATAAAACATTAAAAAGGAGCAGAATGTGATTTTCACGACATTATGTATAATTTAATAGCTTTAAAACCCAAGTTCATATGCGTCATTTCACAAAAAGAAAAAAAAATGTAGTAGTGAATAAGTACTACAAGATTTGGAGCTGCTTCCACAGTAGAGAACAGGACTTAACACATAGCAATTTAGCACTCGTTTTACACAACGCTAACACTCCACTTTTTGCTTCGCTATCATCTCGAAGACTCATTAATTGTCTACGACTCCAGATACGCTTCAGTTCACCAGACAGCGTGTGACTTCAGGTCTTTTATAGCTCCCGGGAGGTGGATCGAGAGCATTCTTGGCCATTAGGGCGTATCTCACTTTCTATTGGAAGATCATGAAAATTTTTGATCTTTCCAGCATTATCCATTTTGTCGCCAAGAACTGATGCTAATGGCACGGCACCGATCAGCACCTACAAGACTGATCATGAACCATTGAAAGTGTTGGGAACAACTTTACAGGTTTGTAGCAATATATAAATATTTCAGTTTCCTTTCCAGAATCCTCTGAAATATCCTTATGAAGTCTAATCTGTTAAGGACTAATATTCACCTTCTTGAGACGTTTCAAGATTACCTCAATTTTCCCATAATCTTTGTTAACGTCTCTCAGAAATAACTTTATTATCCATCACTTTCATATATGTAATTTATAGTTGTATCCAATCTCATATCACTACTTAAGAGCGATCACGAAAATTAGACTGAGGTGCGGAAATTTTGCATCAGTCTGACACCATTTTTGACTACAAAATCAAACACCCGTCGTTTCTTGGATAATGGAAGATATCATAGAAATTTAGGTCCAATCTAAATGAAACCTGATGATTAGTCTGCACTTGGACTCGCGAGTGATTAGAACGACATCCGTTTGATAATTCCTTTCAAGTTTATATTTTAGCAATCAAGTTAAACAATCGTTTATGTTTACTGATATGTGGATGTTGGAGTGTTTCTTACTTTCGCACAAGAGCCAGTATTGATAAAGTGCTTTTTATATACGCAGAAATAAGATTATGTCTTTTCATTTTCTGACCCACTGATATTTCTGCCAGAGATGCCTGGAAACATTGAGCTTTGAAAATTAGGTGATGAGATTATACAGAAGATGCTATATTGACGAAAGTGCTAGGTGTCGTCTATACAATAAATAAATGCACATTTTTATGACGATTATCACTATCAAACGTCTTTTTAAATGTTTCGTAAAATCAAATATCGAAACTTTATATTTATTCTATAAAATCAAAACGTCATTACTATCAATTCTCCAGCAGTAGAAAATTAATATTACCATACTTTATTTTAATACATTCTCTAGTTTAAAGGTTTGGAATTATCCTTTTACCAGTTTCTATTAAAAAAATTTCAGTATTAATAACGCAACACGTGAAATTTGGCAAAAGAAAGAGCAAGTGAGGCCATGAAATTAAAGCATGCGATTCATAATCTATTCATGAGCTCATCATTAATTACATATTCGCAATCTTTGTTTCAGAGGGTAGCTTTGTTTATTGTTCAGCATATATTTCGAGAATGTTGATAATATAAATCTCTGAATTTTGAATATCTAAAGGATAATTACAGATAAAAGTGGTGTTCAAAATTTTTGGAGTATTAAAACTTGACGAATGATGATTTAAATAACTCTCAAATTTTATTGTTTGATTTATATAGCATCTAACAGTAAATGGGTTTCAAAAGGTTCTCGTTAGACTGATAGGTATTGAAAATTAAGCACATTCTACTACAAGGATGCACTATCGAATAGAAGCCTACTCTTTTGATAATTTTTAATAGCTCTTTCTGTTTAATTTTATTATTTTAGTTTGCATTTTGCAAGAAGTAAAGGAATAAGACAACTTATTATAGCCAAGTAAAATATATCCAAACATTATATTACATGCGTAACTATATTTAACTGCAAATTGCAAACTATATTTAACTGCAAATTGCAAACTATAATTAACTGCAAATTGTAAAGCTATATGATTTCTTACAGTATAAAAAAGAAAATAAATGAGATTTCCTTGTATCATTTGTCAAAATTTATTCATTTGCGCAGAAATAATGAACAATTTTAATAATTCGATTCAATTGAGCTATACAGTGGCTGAGAGTAATCATTTTCGTAAGCTGCATAATCATGTTGTGGGTTCCAAAGTGCGTCATTGAAAGTTACCAAATTTGTTTATATGAGATACTGGCAGAAATGATCAACAATATACCTTCATAAGAATGCTCCTCATAAGAACACATGCATCATATTTGTAAAAAAATGTAGGAAACAAAACAAAATGAGTCTCGTGCTTACTTATTGAAAAAAAAATCTGATAATTATTGCATTAAAAAATTATTTTGGACAAAAATTTATGTTAATAAATTTGTTAATGAATGAAAAAATTTAAAGAAGAAATTTAATAATAATATAGCTTTTGAAGTACTTTATAGCATTTTTATACAAACGAATAAATTTTATGTAAAAAAAGAAAGTTTTATTAAAAGGAATTTTTAGTCAAAGGCCTGAAAAGTCATACAATTAAAAAAAAAAAAAACATCAAAATAGCAAATACAATATGGAATAGGTAAAATGCTATTTCTCTAAACGGTAAAACTCGTTTCCTTAAAACCGTTATTTCCAGACGAGATAATTGGTATAATACAGATTTAATCTGAATGAAAATTTACAAAATATTCTTCCAATAACACATTTGATGTTCCTTTCGGAAAGGGAAGGAGCAGGTCTTTTTACGAAAAGTCCCTAAGAAATTACTCTGGAATGGAAATAAATACAAGCATAGCATCAGTTGTAGATTGTATAAAACCAAACGGAAAGAATCTATTACAGATGCATGAAATGTTTAGTTTCAAACAGCAACTGTAAATGGCATTGAGGGCAATATTATATGCATAGGAGGCAATGCAAACACTATAGTCATAAAAAACCTGAATTTTCAAAGCAATACAGAAGTCTTGAAAAAAGACCGAAATTGTCAATTTCTGACCTTAGAGTCTACGAAAATAGACATACGGTTTTAAATGCATCTGTTTGAAAATGTATTAACATAAAAATAAGATGGATAAATCCTACTATACTGGTGACAACAAATTAAATGATTTTTTTTTTTTTTTTTTTTGCAAATAGAAATTGTGAACAACCAAAATAAGCTGACATAATTACCTGCCATTAGAAACAAATTTTTCTGATAAATTGATAGCTGTGAAAATATTGCGAATTATATAATAGAATGAAAATTACAAATAAGATAATAGGTAAAGAAAGTCACTAACGAGAAGTTGTGAATATTTTATACGACTTTTCTGGATATTGCAAATGAATCACGTAACATGATACCACCGCAGTTTATCCCCCTGCTTGGCGCTATGTTAAAAAATCTCCAACTCGCCAAACTAGGAGCAAATGTCTGAACAAAGCCATAATAAAAGCGAAAGATAACAGGGTTGCTAGAATAGAGAAATCTGGGTTTGCCATCTTAAGCGCATTATTGTTAATTGGCGAAGAAGGGGTTAAACTACGGTTCATTCAAAACATGTTAGGAAGCTCGGTCTATAAGAAAAAAAAAAAAAAAAGAAAGAACTTCAACACTTTTGCTCCTCGATCATCAAAGGTTTAAAACTTATTTTCTGCATCTGGAATTAATTAGTCAGGCAAACATATCCGGTGGATAGTATTCAATAGCAATTTCCTTTCTTTGGGGAAAGGCAACACGAAATCCGACATCTTGAGCAGAGCTAGATTTACTTTCATCAGTAGACCCCGTTTCCAACGGCTATAGACAGCACAATCTCTGTCTCCCCCCTCCAATGGGACCCTACCTCTAAAAAAGAAGTAAACAAGCCAATGACCTTCGACCCCGTTCTTTCCGCACAGCAGTAAAGTTCAAGTTACCCACCGGCGAACAAAGCATCCCGAGTCGACATTCGTAACTTCTATCACAAAGGAAAACGACTGAACTTTTAGAGGCCAACGCTTGATTGCAGTGTCATATCGACTCAATCTGCCGTGGTAGGATCTTTTTTGCTTTCTTTTAAAATAACAATATTAAAGGAACCTTTGAATATTCAGAAATTGTTTAGCACCCACTAAATGCAACATTTCTGCTTAGAAAACAGTTTCTGTAAGACAGTCGACACCTATATTCTCTACTAGAGTAAAAACGTAACCACAAAATGTATTTTTGCATCTAATTGCCAAAGAGAAAAAAATGTTAACTCTATTTTCATATATGCAACATTCTTATTAATACACAATAGTGTATAACATAAATCAAATTGTTCTTATAATTCTTATTGTTGAATCCTTCTGATGATCCCCAGACAATTTAAATTATGAATAGAAAGATTTTTATGTCTTTTACCATGTTCTCACCTAATAACGTTTGAGATTTTTTGAACCTCGACCTGAAGGCAACAAATTGTTGAAACCTAAAAATGTAAAGGCAAAAACATTTGAAGCTTCAAAAATATATGATCAACAAATTGGCTACGAATCATTTTTTTTGTGGAATCAAATCTTTCTCAGTTTAGCTTTTGAAATATCTATCGTCTAATAGTATAGTTTTATTTTGGAATCGGTTTCACAATATAGTTTTTCCATTATCTACCGCCTTCTAATGTAGTTTTATCTAACAGTCGGCTTTCACTTTTGGCTTATAATTTTTGAATTATCCATATCTGCTGTTTTTTTCCTTGGAAATCACAGTGTTTTTGCATAAGGATCATCTTTTATTTAAAAAATAAATCAAACAAGGTAAATATTGTTTGTCTAAACAATAAAGATTGTTGGCTCTGGGATAATTTCAACTAATTAAAATAAAGTTATTAGAAAATAATGCAAATTGCCACATTTGGCGATTTACCGCCTACTAAAGTTACAACTTAAATTCGAAATTATACATTCTATGAATTCTAATGAATTGGCTTGATTAATTTAAGTCATTAATCAGTTTAAACCAGTATGAAACAATAATGAGAAAAACAGATCACGCATGTGTCAATTTTTAGAAAAACGATGAGGTGTTTCTTTTTTTATAATTTCAAAGTTGTTAGAACCCCAAAACATTGTTTGTCAGCTAGAAAATTGAAAGTGAGGATTAAAAAACATTATATATATATATATATATATATATATATATATATATATATATATATGAATCTTGTGCAAGTTTTAAACTGGTTTAACCTATTTAATGACTTAAATTAATGAAGAATACTTTAAAAATGAAATTCTTCTCACATGATAGCTTGAAATTTGCAATAATAGATTTAATTTTTTTTTAAATTAACTATGTATTTTTATTTTTATATTTCAGCTGTTTTGTTAAACAAAACTTTGTACTACATATGACCAAGAATATCTAAAGTTATCATTTTTAGTTCTTTTATTTTGAAGCGATGCAGTTAAAATCAAATATCAATTTCTTTTGGGTAGTAGTTTTTGTTTTTTTCTTACATAATTTTATTTTATTTTAATTACAGCAGAAATTTTAGATTTCCTTAAGTAAGTATTTTATTTCTGTTCCGAATATTGATTGCATTGCTCTCATTTCTGATCATACCCTGTATATATTCCTTAGAAAATGATTTTAAAGAATTTTCCACGGATCTTTCAATTATTAGTCAATAAATCAAATATTTTCAATCGTTTTCCTAGATGTCAGTCATCTGGAATGAAATTCTATATGCATTGCATAATATTACAAACAGAAAACTTTTGTTTAAATACCGATTCACCAAGTTTGAGTGCCAAAACTCTGCTTCAAGCTCTTCCTTTTGCAATTCCTCTAAAATCTCTCAAGGCTCCAACAACTTCAGCCCCGTGTCAACACCAGCAAGACAATGTTAATTCTAAGACAGATGCAGAAGGACTCAAAGGGGAAAATATGACTAAACACACTATTTTGCTTTACTCGGCTTCTAATGAAACAGCAATATTAAGCAAAAATAGTCCTAATGCTGACTCAGAAGAAAAAGTGTTAAGAACCAAGTTTAAGCCCACTGTTAAAATTCCTGGCCTAACCCTTTCGTGCCCCATAATGATGTAACCCATTCGAGCACGTGCGCAATGGGAGCAAATAATTCCCATGATCCCATAGAAACAGATGTTAGTTGAGTTTGAGTTTAGATTTGGAGTTTGTGGGTGGATGACACTTATAAGATGGAACCAAAGTATGTTGGGTGTTGTAAAAAGAATTTGTACACCTAAAACGAAATATACGTAAATATTTGTGTATAATTATCTATGCAGATATCCCCGTTCTGCAAATAAAAACGATGAACAAAAAGAGAATGCCTGGATTAATGTCGTCGATGTTTATGCTATTCTAATTCATCTTGAAATACTTTAATAATATCTCTCTCCAAAAAGATTGTAAAGCAAAAAAGAAATGCTGCACAATTTGTACAGAAAATCATGATACTCTAACCTATATAGCCATGCATCCAGCTTGCAGAAACTGTAATGATTTAAATTACAAAAATGGCACACTAATTATGATATCCGACACTCTGCTCAAGGCATTTATTTCTTTGTTATGCAAGAAAGATAAATTTATATCAGAAAATGGTAAATTACTAAATTTATATTTATTTAAATCAAGTTTCAATCAAATTCTTTAAAATTATTCAAATTAATCTCTCCAAACATAAAGAAGCTACAACTTCTCTGGTACAAATAGCTGAAACGACTACTCCAAACATCTTTCTAGAAAAAGAATCGTTTGTCCGAAATGGGAGAATAGAAGGTCTTCCACGCCAGTGGATTCCATGGTTTTCAGGAAATAGAAATGCAGGCATTTTTTTTTTATTTCTTGTAGTTCCTCTCTTTAGGGGAGAACACAGTAACAGCCAAAATTCCCAACAAAGATAAACTTTTAACTCTTATTTCAGCATATTCTTCTCCATCCGCAAATATAGATGAAACGATCATAGAAGCCCTCACCAAATTATAGAATGAAAACATAATCATAGGTGCTGACATGAATGTGAATAGTATCCGATGAGGGTACTGTACAAATAATAATAAAGGATATCAAGTGGATATTTTTTAGCTGAAAAAAAATTATAAATTTTCCAGACGCTGAGCCCACTTTCCAACGCCGCAATGCTGAAGGTTGGCCTGGTGTAATTCTGGCTTCAAATCCTATCGTAGCTAACTTATACGACTAGAAAGTCATGAAAAATAAATATCTCAGTAGTAAAAAATTTATTAAAATTATCATTAAATCATTCATTTCTAAATTACTTTATCTAAGATTTAAAACAAAATTTGGATGTCACAAAAGTTTTGCAATCCTTTTGGAGAAAAACTTTTTAATGAAAATCATTGAAGAAACATTAACAACAGAAAATCTCGACGCTGCTACAGAAAAACTTCAATTGGAAATTCTAGATTCTTATCTGCATGCATTCAGCATTAGGAAAATTTCTACAACACCGAATATTTATGTTGGAATTAAAAACTGGAAATGAAGAAAAAGGAGTAAATGCACTGAAGAGAAATGCAAAGAACACAGGAAATATGAGAGAATATCATCACCAAAGAAAAGAGCAATTTACATAAGAGAAATACTTCATGCAAAAAGAAAAGCTTGGAGAAAATTTTGCTCGAATGAAAGTTACCCTCATGGAGCTTTTTTTAATTCAACTAAATATAGCACAACCCCTCCCCCTCAGTAATTTTCGCATTGTGGGAAAATCCTTTTACAGGAAATGATAAGGACTTTGCAAGTAACATTCCTGAATGGCTTTATCCAGAGGTGGCAGAAGAAGAAACAAATTTACATTCCACTTCTTGTAATTTTGAAGAAACTTTTACTAAAAAAGAAACAGAAAAAAATGTTAAAAAAACTTCCTAAAAACAATTCTTCTGGTTATGAGGGTTTTGAATCCATAATTATCTCGATTATCCACAGTAACTTTCCGGAATTATTAACTATTTACATGAACAAATGCTTTGAGCTTGAAAAATTCTCAACTTCTTTTAAAACGGGATTAATTGTTCTCTTTTACAAATAAAGGAAAGAAAAAAAACTGATTTAAATATTATAAATCTATTTCTATCCTTCCAACCTTAGGAAAACCTTAAAAAAATTATGACTCCAAAGAGGTAATTTTACTCATAATAAGAAGCAAACGTTATAACCACACCACACCAGCTTGGTTTCACATCAGGCAAATCAATAAATCAAGCTCTTCTGAAATTGCTAGAGGTCATCAAAGAGGCCAACTGAAGAGAACATTACTTTATAGTTATTTCATTAGACATCAAAGGTGCTTTTGGCAAATTAAAATATGGCACTTTGAGGAAATGATTTTGTAAACTTTATACAAAAACAAATATATTAGTTGTTTAGTTAACAAAAGTTTAATTCGCAGCATTTCTAATCTCAAAGTGGCAATTCAAACAAGTGACGGTGCAGCATTATGGAAGAAAATATAAGATTGCCCTCAAGGATCTTGTTCATCTATCATTTTCTGAAAAATTCTTAGAAATGAAATTCTAAAAACAGATTGGCCAAGAGAATGACATTTTCAAGCACATGGAAACGACTTCATATTTGTCATCAGTGGAAGAACTTGGAAAGAATTGAAAAAAAAACTATCTAACCCTCAAAACTTTTAAAATATGGGCCGATAAAAATCGATTTGAAATGTCTATAGAAAAATCACAACATTTACTTGTAGGAAAATGATCCAGGCAATCAACTGTTCAAAGGAACAATCAGCCTCTAAGAAGAACTTTATCTCTCAAATATCTGGTGTAACAATACATGAAAATCTGGATTGGATTACGCATATACAAGAAAAAGATTTTAATTCAATCAGCCAATATCAACAACTTTGCCACAAAGTAGGTCATAGGAACTACAACAAATTAAAAAAAAACACCTATATTAAGCATGCTTCTTCATTGTGTGCTCACTTTCATCATCTCCTAGGATGGAGATAAAATTATCATCTACTCAGATGATTTCCCTCCTATATATCCCTGAATCATATTGTACAACACCAACTGCAGCTCTGCAAGTCCTTACAGGGTTCATGCCAATACACTTGAAAGCTTAACAAGAAACCTTTTACATTGATATCATGTAATATTAGAAGGTGTCACATATTATCCCAAATAATTTGAAGAAAAAGTCAAGAATATTACAATTCACCTTTCATTGTTTCTGAAAGAAAAATGAATCTCAACAGTACAGTACATTGCAGTCTGCAAAGATTGGTTCAAAATAGAGCTTGGAGCATGTTGTTCATATTGCACATTCAAAAATAGCATGAAGGTTCTTGAAGGAAAGGAAAATTAGAAGAATTCCATACTGTGTCTCAAGCCGAATTGCTTTGATTAAAAGCTAATATATGAGCTAGTGAAGACAACAAGACTATTAAAATCTGGGCAGACAGTATTTCAAGTTTGCTAGCAATACAAGATCATCATCAATTTGTCCCAGGCACCTAGTCTCAACTTTTCCAAAACCCAAATATTCTCCGAAGATAGATCAAAGCTCATGCTGGTTACAGAAAGCTGATGCTCTATTAAAAGTAACCATCATGGATGGTATGTTAATCGAAGTTTCTAAACCCCGGTGTATGTCATCTTAAACAGTATCTTCAGAAAGCATTTATAAGAAAATAGCAAATGCTTTGGGATAGTGGAAATGGTGGTCGTTCTCTTTATAAAGTCATCAAAACAGAAAAATGCCCTACCACTGCCCTAGACTCGTTAAGAAATCCTGTCACAGGACACATTCTCTTCTTTTTTTCTCCGTTTCCATTAATCAGAAGACGACTACTGCTGTTTTGGAGAAGTCGGTGATCCCATACACCCTGCCCTTTTAATCTTTCATAACATCCAAAAATAATCTTATTTGCTAAAATTTCTTTGATATAAGAGTTCTTAGTAATTCATATTCCAAAAAAAAATTATAAATATCATTAGATTCCTAACTGATCATGGAGAATCGTTACATTTATATTACCTTATCGATTTTTAGGGTATCATTTAATGCACCTTACATTTTATTCACAATAAATATTTTAATCCCTTCAAGTAACTAATTTTTATACTTCCCTTATATGTCCACTCATATTGTATGTTATCATGTTCATTCATCTAGTTTATTGTACTCCAGGTATTCTTCATCCTAGCTTTTATTATTGTTATGTTTTATGTTATTAGTTTTCATATTTCGTCATTCGTTTCTTTCTATCAAATTGATTGCGGTGTATACCTTTAATAAAGTCCACCTACATCTGTACCGAGGCGGAAAGGGGCCATTTGAACCCAAAATATTTGGTATGGTGTTAAAAGAACATGGTTTTACATTTTTTTAAATATAAGGAATTATATTTACTTTTCAAGCGCCATTTTTAAAGAGTCTAGTTTGATTAAAATATCTTAAATAAAATGAAAGTTAGTTTTCATTTTTCACGATGTATCATTGTGTTAGATTTTAAGAAAATTTTTATAAAGAACTATTATTTATTTTAAATACTAAAGAGAATGACGTTTTTTTATAATTACAGATTCTAGAATCCATTTTTTTAAATTCGAAAATAGAGCTTTTATCTATTTGGACAAGGAAAGCAATCACTTTTTAACATAAGGAAAATAATAAACGATTCTGAATAGAAAGAAAACTGTCGTACATTTGCTATAACAGCTAGAATAATTCTTCCATGAAAAATAGAAACAAAATGTATTCGAAAGTTTCATCGCTGGGGTCTTGTTTCGAATGTGTGGCTCCTCACAATTCAGTATAGGATTCAAAGTAGCAGATGAAGAATTATTTTCTTATTTATGCGATGTATGTGATAAAGTTTGCTATTCGCATAAAGGTTTGAGAATTCATTCATTCATGCATTCTGAAAGTTAACTATACTAGAGCAAATTGTGCGACAAAAGTTTTAAAACTAACTCCCTGCTTCTAAAACATGAACCAACGCGTTCCAAGGGAATAACTCACAGATGCCTCATCTGCACTTCAGTCTACAAATATAAGAATAATCTTACACTCCACATGAAAATGCATGATGGTCAGAATCCTTTTAAAAAGAAAGACTGCAATAAAATATGTTCATGTAAAAGCAATCTAGAAATTCATATGGCAAAACAATTGGACGGAGAATTGCTGGAATGTGATATCTGCCTTTCGGCTTTCAAGTATAAAAAGGGCCTTCAAACTCACATGCGCATACATGATGAGCAAAATCCTTTTGAATGCAAAAATTGTCATAAAATCTTTTCATGCAAAACCCCTTCTATGCGAGCATGTGACAAAATATTCGGACAAAAGACATTGCAAATGTAATGTTTGGCTTGCTGCCTTCAAGGATAAATATATACTAAATGCTCACATGCCCATACATAATGGGAAGAATCCTTATAAATGACTCAATGCTTACATGATAAGACATGCCGACACAAAACCTTAAGATTTTGAAATATGCTCTTCGGCCTACAAATTTAAATTCAGGCAATGCTCACATTAAAGCATTTACAGAATAACATTCTTCCAAATACTACTGTATGTATATTTGAAATCATGTAAAATTTGTCTATGTTCACGTTTTGAGAAAACAGATTTTGTAAGCAGCAATCGGCATGTGATTTTCAGCATATTTGTCATTGAAAAAGCCGTAAGAAAAAGTTGAACAGAAATGAAGATTTTTAATGATGTATGGTGTCAGATGACATTAAAGACTTAAATCATCTATCGTCTGCTAATGTAATTTTATTTTTTAGTCAGCTTTCATTGTATAGCTTTTGAATGATCTATCGTCTTTATGTTCGGTATGTCCATGTGTTCTTTATTTGCTTTGATATTAAGAATTTACGTTACAAGTTGTAAAAAACAGATAATAAGAATTAAGAATTATAAGAAATAAGAATTTTGATATGGGTATTAACTTTTTATAAAAGGTATTATGATAAGATTTGTGAAATTTTGATCTTTAGTTAGTTTTTTTTTATTTATCTTCAGTGTACAAATATATTTTGTTTCCATTAGTTTTTGTATTTTTTAACTTTAAACAATTTAAAATTACTTGAATCACTTCTTATAAAAGTTACAGGTGAAATAGGATAACATTTATATTGTGATTTAGATGAATATAAACTTTAAATGCATGTTTTTCCATGTTTGTTTTTTACTTACGTACTACATTTCAAAAGCCTAAGGCTTTCTTAAAAATGGAGGTGAAGATTTTTTATGAATGTTCAGAACTATTTGTTTTATAAAAATTAGTAGGGAATCAGTCTTCAGGTGTGTAGTAATTTTTTTAAAAAATGTCCAAATTCAAAATTCCTACATGTTTCAGATTTTTCTTTTCTTTTTTTCTTTTTTTTTACAATTAAAAATATGTAAATACTGCTGGCAGAAGAAAATCCATGCTAAGAATTATGTAGTGTATTGATAGCTAATTAGAAAAAATACGGAGGACAAATCTTCATATTTAACAAGGCCTTAGGGCCTAAAATGTTTTTTAAAAACTGAAATTTTGTTAACAAGATTGAATGTTTTTCAAAAAAAAAATAAAATTTTGTTAAGAAATTTTTTTCAAAAAAGATTTAGAGACAAAAAGAGTTACAAAGTACTATTTTACATAAAATAAAAGTAAAATATAATTTTAAACATCAGAATTTAAAGAAAAAAAGTTCAAGGTACTGTGTCGCCATAAATCAATAAAATGCATTTAGCTGAAAACGCAGAGTAAAACATTAAAATGCTCATTTTTATAAAGAGATAGGAAATTCCATTCTTTTCAGTAAGAGACAAATATTTTTCAATTCAGCATTAGTGAAGACATATTTATCTATGATGTGATCATAATCTGTGAATAACCATCACGCACAAAAAGCTCAAAAAGAAAAAAAAAATTGGAAGGCAAAATTTTCTACAGATAAATTTAAGGCGAAACAAATTTGTTTCCGAGGTGAGTATAAAAGTTGAATAGCTAAAGTATTGGCACATATGAGTGCATTCGACTGTATTCTCAAGAGAGAGGTTACTCAAATTGTTTTTGTTTCACTCGCAAAAAATGTTTTTTTTTATTTATAATTCAATTTTAATATGTTCAATTCAGTGATGTGAGACCTGAAAAACAGAAATATTCGACTGCGGATAGGTACTATCCTTCCGGATTTGATGTCACGATTCCAAAATTTAGGTAATTTCTATCATTAAAATTTTGAAAATATGCAAAAAGTCAAATGCATCATTACATTACATATTTTAATATATCTTATCAAAAAGATCAAAAATGGAAATATTGACAAATATTCCACCTAATAATTGAAGCTCAAAATCATTTATGCCATGAAAAGAGCATAAAGTTTATATTCATCAACATATTTTAATTGCGTGATTTTTTTACCTACTTTTACCAATATTGCATTAGTATTATGTATGCTTCTTTGAAAGCAGGTACATTTTTAAAACGTTGACTTGCTTTTACCATTAACGTTTTATTATTACGTATGCAGATAGGTTTTTAAAATCTTTATGTAGAACTATGACATTAAAGCTGCTATTTTCATTAATTTTTTTTGGAGAAAATAAAATAATTTAATTTTCATAATAGGTTTTAAAAAAACCTCACTCGCGTTTAATAACAGTTTTGATAAAACAATTTCCTATTTTCCCTAGTGGGAAATATTGCTTTAATTGATGATAAAATAAAGAGTCCCAATGACGAAACATGAATAATCGAATGTGAAATTAGCGGAATTGTTTTGACGATTCAAATAATTTTCCCACCAATTAGATTTCCGTAAACTTTATTCTGTCAGTAAAGAAATTAACAAGAATCTTATCATGATTCAAAAAAGTTTGCTGAAAAAGAATGGGTCAAACTTACTTTACCCAGATATATAATTCATATATTATACAGTCTGATAAATAACCATTATGTGTATCGGATGATCCTGATGAGGTTAAAGATGATGATCTGAGCATATATATTATGAGATTGCATTTTCAAGGTCAAAATTTTGTTACTAAAATTATAATTTTTAATTAATTAAATGAAAAGTTTAAACTATTTAAATTGAATAATCGCCATCATGAACGAAAAATTTATTTGTCTGCAAAATTAATTACGCTTGATTTTGGTTATTTTTTTAAAAATCTATTGTATATTATACTATAAAAAATATTCACATGAAATAATTCATGGTGACGTCAAAATAATTTAAATACCCTTACTTCAATTGTATACATGGACACAATGGATATAAACCAGTCTTATAATTTTATTAAAAGAGAAAATTTCCACATAATCTATAATATAATCGCATATTGTTTTTCGAATCAAAGTAATTTTGTTTCCTCTTAGCTCATGTAAATTTTCCAATTAAAAATTATTATTTTTTATTATTTTCTACAATTGATAAGTGCATATTCTTTAATGTGTGAGAAATTAATTTAAAAAGTTTGGAATTTTAGCTATGATATTTATTTTTTCAAATCATGTAAACAATATTTATAACTGAGCACACACAAGCACACGTGTGTGTGTGTGTTCCTTTCACTCTCCAATGTATATTTGAATCAAATTTGTTAGTTCCAGTTTAAACGATTTACCCTATAAAGTACCGCACACACAGAGAGTAAGAGACAAAACACACTCGCATTCTTCTTCATTATTAATGAATATTATACACACCGTACAGACGTATTGTTCCTTCCGTTTCTCCTAATGAATTTTTCGCAACGCATGTATAAGCACCGAAATCTTCTGGCTTCAAATTTCTTACTGTCAACTGCATTGTTACTTTGTAGAGGCCCTTATTCAGAAGAACGCTGTTATATTTGTCGTTAGTCAGTACCATCGTTCCGCTTTCTCTATTCCAGTAGGTAACTGACTGTGGAAATGATTCAAGATTGCATGCCAAAGTTACATCTGTGCCGACCGGAGCACCTACAAGTTGACTAGGAATCCAAATCATTGGTGGAACTGAAAAAAAATTGTTTTACATATGATGATGTAAATAAAGTGCCAAAGGATGCAATCCTTTATAATAAAGATATAGTTAAATATTTAAAAAGCTATTAATAGTTTTACTATTAAAAATTAGCAGATATTTAAAAAAATTCATGGAATTTTTTTTAAATTTTGACAACTGCAATTTGGTATTTCAGAATAAAAATCATGGCAATTGGAGTGCAGTTCATCACTATGTAGAATATTGCATAGCAATAATTGAAATGGATTTCAGAAGTTAGTACCCTTAAACATATTCTCTTAAAAGAGAAAATGAAAAATTGATTGAACATTTTTCAAACTACATATTATACTTTTTATATCATTACATCTTTATATAAAAATAGCTTTAATACTCGGAGCAAAATGTACAAAATTTGTATTATTTTCAACAGTCGGGTTTGCTTCTTTTTTTTTTTTTTATAACTAATACAAATGTGTTAAAATTTTCAAATAATGCTTATTTTTTATGTTTTTCAATAATTTAACTCCAGTTAGAAGTTAAATCAATCGAAAATGTTTATGCAAAATTAATAACTTCTTTGAACTAAATTTTTCCTTTCTCCATTTTTTTTTTTTTTTTTTTTTTTTTTTTTTTTTTTTTTTTTTTTTTTCGTTTTTGAACATAAAAGGATTTGCAGTTACAAAAATTTTCTTTCAGAAATATATTGCTAAGATCAGAAACACATTTGCGAAAGGGTATATTTAAAATGAATTACGTAGAAAAAAATTAAATTCTTTGTATACCTTTAAGAAAACATTTCATTAGTTCATGTTAAAAAAAATTCATGAAAAAAGTATTTTGTATTGAAATACTAATACTTTTTTTTATTTGAGTCACTTATTTTTCAAAAATGTTAAAAAAAAGCAGGGTAGTTAACTGTTCTTATGTATATGTTCATGAGTTTTAAAAAACGGCATCTTCCTTTCAATACGTTTAGTGAAATTTTAATTCATTTCTTATCATTATTTGTTACCATATATTTTATTTTTTGACTTATAATTATAAATTTTAGCTATTAATTCATTTTACTTTGGAAGTTAGTCGATTCGGTATTTTAGTTAAGATATTGACAGTGATAAAGATGTACGGTTAATTCATTTTCTACTTGTATACTTTCCTTCCTTTTATAAAAATAATGCATTGTAATGATATTTTTCAATCAAACATAAGGTTTTACTGTAGAAACAAACCTTATGTTACATAACCATGATAGATGTGCTTGTTACCCTTGCTGTTTTGATGAATTTTGGATTTATGAATTTACTCATGTTTGTCTATGCATTATATTTTTATTTCACTGAATATAATCTTTTTTTGTATATGTTATATTGATAATAAATATAAAGAAAACTACACAAACCTTGGATATAATTTAATAAACAAAATATAAGCATAAAATGAATTATTTAAGAGAATATTTGTACTTACAATTTACATTCAGCACAATCCTTTTACTAACGGAGGGCTGCACTCCATTGGATGCTATACACAGATATGCTCCCATCTGCAACCGTCCTACTTTTGTGATATTCAGATCAGTGCTTTTTATTGATGTGACTAAAAAGAAAGAATAAATATCCTTTTAATTTATAAAAATAAACAAATGAACGAAAAAAATCTAATTATATAGCTCCACTTAGAAATTTAAATTAAAAATAAATAGTAGCAATGCACTTATCTATGTAAACAAGGTTTTAAATATATTAACACATTGCGATTCATTTAAATTTAACACATAAATTTTCACTCGACACAGCAAATAGAGTTATGAAACGATTATACCACATGGGACTTTAAGCTTTTCATTCCGTTTTATCTGTAACAATTTCTAAACAATTACAGCTCTTATTTTTCATTTACGATTTTTGGAATCGCCATTATGGGTAAACTACCTGATTTAGATGCCATTGATCGCGGGCAAATCTTAGGGGCTAGACGCATGGGACATTCAATTTTTGAAATCGTCAGACAGCTGGGATTTTCAAGATCGACAGAGTCAAGAGTATACCAAAAATACGTGAATGGTGGAAAAAAAACTAGCAATCGATATAACTGCAAAGGACAATTAGCCGTGACAGTGCGTGGTGATAGACGGCTTAGTCATATTGTACTCAGCCAGCGAAGCCAAACATTAACTCAAATTGCCACCCAGTTGAATGAAGGTGCCAGTCGAAGAGTCAGTAAATGGACTGTGCAACGCTCGCTTCACCGTATGGGCTTCAGGAGTCGTCAACCTACCAGAGTACCATTGCTCAATGTTCGCCATCGATCTGCACGTCTTGTCTGGGCAAGAGAACACAGAGATTGGAGTGTAGAAGACTGGAAACAAGTGGCATGGAGTGATGAGTCTCGATTCCGACTACTTAACGTCGACGGGAGGTTGAGAATATGGCGTCAGCCTCATGAAGCCATGGATCCTGCATGCCAGGAGATTGGAGTGTAGAAAACTGGAAACAAGTGGCATGGAGTGATGAGTCTCGATTCCGACTACTTAATGCCGACGGGAGGTTGAGAATATGGCGTCAGCCTCATGAAGCCATGGATCCTGCATGCCAGGCTGGAACTGTTCAAGGCCATGGTGGCTCAATCATGGTGTGGGGTTTTTTTTCGTGGCACTGTTTGGGATCATTGGTGTCTGTACCAACCTCTCTCAATGTAATTCGATATGTAGAGTTGCTGGGGAATCACCTCCATCCATTTATGCTTTTCTGTTATCCGCAAAGTAATGGAGTGTTTCAGCAAGACAACTGTACCTCTCACAATTCCCGATTGGCTACTGGTTGGTTGGATGAGCCTTCCTCTGAGTTTTCTGTCATAAATTGGCCACCTAGAAGCCCAGATTTAAACCCTATAGAGCATATTGGGGATTTTTTGGAACAAGACGTAAAAGGCCACAACACTGCACCAACGAACCTAACTGAACTATGGATAGCTTTAGCCAATAGTTGGCAAGCCATTCCCGTAGAACGTTTCCAGAAACTTGTCGAATCTATGCCTCGTCAAGTGGCAGCCATTATCAAGGCCAGAGGAAGCCCAACTTGTTACTAGACCAGGTATCCCTAATTCAGTGGCACTTCAGTGTATTTTGTCGTATATAGAAACTAAGTTCAAAGCTCGGAAAAAACTAAGTTCAAACAATTATTTGTCAAAATAATATTAATGTTATAAACTATTATTTATAATATCTAAAAATTCACTGAGTTTTCTGATATAAAAAGAGGAAAATTGATTTTCACTAGAACCCCCCCCCCCCCAAAAAAAAAATGAAACTGATTGTTTTTTTGGAACATTTCAGGAACTATAGACTAATAGGATTAAATACTTTTCAGGCGTTAGAAAATAATTTTAATCTGAATAGGGAGTTATTTTTACATACATAAAAATATTTTTTAATTTTAATCATTGCGAATATTCTGTGAATATTTTTTAAATAATGAACACAACATACTGAATGCCGAGTATTTCATTGATAAATTTATTGATTACTCAACCAATCCTTTACAAATTTATCAGCATTTATTTTTTTGTTTCTTTATAGTCTGCCAAGTAATATCAATAAATTAGGGACAAAATAAATAATAATAATAATTTCTATTATTATAAATAAAAATGCCTACGCATGACGGTGAAATTCATTGAATATTAGTTTTTTAATTAATCACTTTTTGAATTACCCTTAATTTCACTTATTCAATTATGTTTAAATTCTAAAAATAAATGTAACAGGGGCCTAAATGCAAAGCCGGTTAGTGGAAGTACATTTAGCATTTAAAAGATCAGTTCTTAAAATTATTCTTGTTGATCTAAGGATAAAAATATAAATATTTATAAAAAAATTAATGACTTTTTTAAAATTAAATGAGAAATACAGTTGACTTACAATTCATTCTAAATTATTGGAATTATGAAAAACATGTAGTATTGAAAATACATATGAAATTGGAAGACGTATTAGATAAATAATGCAAAAATATATGACATCAAAGTTTTCAATCGTTACTATTCAGGGATCAATAAGGAAATCTATTTGGAAATTTATATAAGAGATTCTTGACGCTATGCTTGTTGACTATAGCCTCAAGATATTGTCGATACCGCTACATTCAGTGGTGACGGAGTGGTCCGCTGTATACAAAAAGCTTTAAGATATTTTCTCAAATTTCAAGATTACCTACAGAATCTGAAGAAATGCCCTCATGTTTCAAAAATTATTCTGACGTTTCTGTAGCAGAAGAGGTTGCAATCTTGCACTGGACATAAAACTTTACATTCTGAACAGCAGATATAGTTCCTTATATCTGAGTTCAAATCGATGTATTTACTAACAATATTTTACAAGATGAAGTTTATATTCATCAAAATATTCACAAACTACACTCTATAACCCCCAATTCTTTGGTTATTTTTTATTTGTTTTTGGTGATTAATTATTTTTAAGTAACTGTAAGTACGGCGACAGACTTCAAACTTGTGACAGCCGAAATATTATGTATTTATATTCATTAATTTGAGCTTTGAAACTTTGATATACTTATTTAAATTGTATATAATTTTGAGTCCCTATTCATGTAAAGTCGATAATACTCTTTCTTTACTAGATACAAAATATATGGATTTACTTCTGACATTTGGAGAGTCATAATGCATTTCAATATTTTTAAATAGCAAAATTGAAATTAAATTAAGCTAATTTAATTACCTATAATACGATATCTTAGTTTTTAAAACAGAGTGCGAGCTAATTTATTAAATAATTTGGAATAGCAACGAGTATATTAATTTTGATAGCCAAAATATGAATTATTTAATTGAAATTTGTTACTAAAAGCTTTTCATACAAAAATATAATATGAAAATAATTTAATTACAGGCATTAGTTTTTCAATTATTATCAAGAAATTTCAAAATATTAGTGGTGATGAGAATATTCAAGACCGTTGATAATCAAATATAATCTTTCACATATGTGTTTGAAGTAAGCAAAGGATCCCCTAACATATGAAAGCAAATCTTTTTCTTAAAGATAAAAGTGTCTAAAATGACATTAAACTAACTTTTTGAAACCATAATGCATGTCTTTATTAATGCAATCAATTTTTTGATCGTAATTATATCCAATAAAACATTAGAATAACATATATTATGTACATTCTTTCATTTCATAGAAAAGATGCGGTTGTGGGGGCTATGAAAAAGATTTTGTATGATAATATGACTATATAAATCAAAAAAAAAAATAGCTTCGTTAAGTCAAGCAAAAAAAAAAAAAAATCACTTTTAAAAGATTTAAATAAAAAGATCTATTATTACAAGCCAAATAAGTTTATTTGATTGTTAATATATTTTTTTTAGTGAAAGGAAGCTAAAATTCAAAATTCCACTTTTTCCATCCCAAAAAAAGAACAACTTTCTCCTTGACTTTTACTTAAGCGTTTCATTTATTCAGAACAAACTAAACCACTTTAGCTTTCTAAAAAGTTTCTAAGCATTATCCATATAATTACTTAGATCTATCTACCTTTTTTCCGCCCAATCGTTATCTCCTGACCGTCTTCTCTTCGCCAAGTGGTTTCCGGATCTGGCGAACCCTTGGCGACACAGCGGAGGCTCACGTCACTACCTTCCCTGACTTCTGTGTCAGAGCTGGTCTCTTCTTCTTCGATGTGAGGGGGAACTGAAAGGAGAAAAAATAAATAAAGAGTCTGAAAAGGAAGGAAAGAGAGGTTAGGAAAAGGAAGGAAGGTATTAGGCGACGGCAACAAAAAAATCAACATGGCCTGTCAGACACTGATGGTATTTATTTCCTTGGTTCTTCAAGAGGCTGGACAAGGATTGGTTTCCGAGGTCGTGGGATTAGACTTATTTTTGGTTCTGCTTGAGACGTCATAGTGTGACCAATACGGATCAAATAAAATGGTAATGCATTACTTTCTCGCCTTTTGTTTACCTGTTTCTTTCACTGCCAGCATTGCTTTAGAGGCGGAATATTCCGCAGGCAACGTTTATTTTAACTATGAGAATAAAGAAATTGAGCAATATCGAATGTAAGGGAAAAAATGCCTGTTATTCTTCTAGGTGTTTTCTTTTTTGGACTGAAAATGGCAAATAAACATAATGCAATGATTTAGCTTTCAATGGCATTTGACATCTTTATTACGATTGTCCATGGTATATCCTATCGCACTGTTGTTTCATAATTCAGTGAATTAATAATGGAGCTAGCTTCTTATTTTCAGCTTCTAATACCTCTAGTTTTCTTAGTCAAGTTCTAACTTTGTTATCTTAATTACCAACTACTAGAGATAATACATTCTTTAATTGTTTTTCTTTTCGACTTTGAAGATAAAACTAAATAAAAATGAGTTTTTTTTCTGAATTTCTAATAAATGATCATATTTAATAAAAAAATAAGAAGAGACATTGAAAATATTACATATATGAGATTTATTACAAATAATATGGTTTTGGAGGAAGATTTTACGTTTTGAATGTAAAGACAGAGAATTTTTCATAATTGTCGTTCATTGTTTATCTGTAAATGGAATGTTTAAGTAATAGCAGAGTTTTATTGAAAATAAAAAAAAAAATATTTAAAATATTCGTTTATCTCATTTATAACTATGAACATGCGCTAACTCCGACTAAATCCTGTGTCGTCTTAGAGAACAAATGTAAGGATCTTTTGAATGCAAAGATCACGAACTTCTCTTAACTCTTTATATTGATTCTTTATCTCTAAATGGAATGTTCAAGTAATAACAGGGTATTATAGAAAATAAAAAGTTTTATCCAAACTATTTGTTTATCTGTCTTATTTTATGATGCTGGATATGCATTTATTCCAACAGAAACCTATTTCATCTTTGAGAACACCATTATGTTATTGTATATTAGGGTTATGAAAAAGATAGAATAGCTAACACTTATGTGCAGAAGGCAAATGTATTATTAGATTTTTTTTTTTTACTTTCTCTGCAGCTATTAGAATATAAATATTATATGCGACCAAGAAAATATTATGTTTTTTAAGAAACTGTTCACGCCTATATAAGAAAATTTTATTTTGAGGAACACATGCATAAATTATTTTTATTAGCTATTTAATTTATTTCACCAAGTAAATAAACATGAAACAATAAACTTATTGAACATTATCGGTTACCAATGCAAAATGTTAATAAACTTTGCTGTTTCCTTTAATGAACTGGAGTAAGTAGATGCGAGCAATGCAATTGATTATGATAAGTTGAGAATGCATCTTTATTTGATGAGGTTTCTAATTTATAAATAAAATTCTTGAAAAATTAAGTTTTGAAACTGCATGGGTATTTTTTTTTATTTTGTAAATTTGTAATGAATAAATTAAAAATTTTGAATGTTTCAAACAAAGAATTTATTGCAGTATCTTTTATATTTGATTAATTATTTGTATCACGAAGCTTTTATATAGAATAAAAAATTATTTTCAAATACTTTACTAAGAATAAGAAAATAATTGTAATAGCATGAGTTTTAAGATTGATTATACCTTTTATATGATCTTTATTGTTTCGTAATAAGATGTATCTAATGAATTCTGAATCAGCTACACAGTGTTATTTTCATATTTTAGTTTCCATTGCATTAGATTATAATTGGAAAAATTGCATTTGTAAGATTATTCATGAATTTGGTTCGTTTAAAATATAAAATATTAATAGAAAAATAGCGTACCCCAAAATAGCATACTATAACATGTTTAAAATTAAAAAAATTCTGTATTTGATACAGAAATAAAATTTGAAACGCCATACAAAAAGGAGATCCACAAAAATTCAGGGTAAAGTTTCACTCTGAAAATATCAGGTTTTAACTGCTGTATTCATTTGCATGTGCATGTATCTTCTATTGAATTAAATTCTAACCGATTTTTCAGTCCTTTCCATCAGGAGAAAATACAATTGTCTTCCTTGATCTACAATATGGCATGGCATATAACAACCTTCATTATTTATAAATTACTTCTGGTCAGGTTCAGTTAAAAATTTATTTTCTTTTGTACATTTTTTGGAATTTACAGTGTGTACCAAAATATTGATATTTTTTCAAAAACATCTATGTTTATATAAATTGATACATAAAGTTAAACACAAGGATACATCAAAAACCACAGTAAATCATTTGAGCAGACTTCAAAGTGCATTTCCATGATTTTTAAACAAAATCACAATTAATACAAAATCACAAATATCTATTCGAAACAATGAAATCAGATTATCTCTTTTAAGGAAGAAAAATAAACAGATATAATTTCAATTCTAATAGAACAAAAAAGTTTCAAAATTTTAATGCCTATGAAATGCACAAAAATGAATGAAATCTACAAAATTGACTTAAGGCACAAAACTGAATGAAAAAAATGACTAAAGAAAAAACTCACGTTATTTTAAAATTGTATAACTTGCAACTTTAAATAGAGTCAAAGATAGGTGTTTAATTTAACAGAAGCGCATTCATATCATTGAAAAAAGCGAGGGAAATTTCAGAATTAAAGGTTTCGATTTTATTCAAAGTTTCTAAGGAGTTAAAATGTGACACACTGCGATATATTGAGTTATTAAGTTGTCCCTTTATGAAGAATCCGTTTAAAATAAAAATGTTAAAATATATTTGGTAAATTCTACTTTAATATTATCACATTTTAAAATGTAAAAACTGAATTATTTTATCAAATGACAAAAAATTTAGCAAAATGAGGAGACTGCACTATAAGTCTTAGTTATATTTTATTAATACAATTTTGGGCTTATAAATTATGCTTATTTAGAAAAACATACTATCATAAATTCATATTTTTTATTATAATTTATATATCATACGTTTTGAGATCAAAAGTAATTCATTGTAGCTCCATGTGTTTCTTATGCGAGAACGTTTTCTACTGATTCGATGACTAATTTGATGTATCTTCCAGGAAATAAGTTTTTTAGAGAAATTTTCTAAAGAAAATCATACTCAGGGAAAGTTTTATTTTTAGAGCTAACTACTCAATCACTTTGATGATTTTTTTTATCTCTGGAGAGGGCTACAACTTACATTTTATCTAATTTCTCAGCTAAATATAATCTGCAACATCAAAATACTTGAGATAATCTTGAAAAATTTAACAGAATTCAAATACCTTCCTGTGTCCCTATTGTCATTTAATCCTACTTTCATATTAATTGTCTCATAATCATGATTAAAATCAGCAAATAATCTTATGAGAGAAGAATGTTTCTTTTTCAATTACAGGTGATTCTTTTAATGTCAGCTGCTTAATGTCTCATTGAATTAACAATATTCCAAACAGGTTTAGGGCTATATTTCTCAACCTCATGTTTAAATCTGACAGAGAAATAGAACCTCTTATAAACTGTTTACAAGCATCTTGGAAGCAGGCGTAGGGCTTCAATGAGAACTGAATAACTGTAAGATATGACTCACACGTGTCAGCCACATGAATCAATTGAGATGGTCTGAGATGTTTTCTAAGTAGATTATACTGTCTAAAAATATTAAAAATATATGATTGATCCTTAAAAGGATCAATTTAAGGACTTTAAAATTTATTTCTATTAAACAGGGAGTTAGCTGTATTTTGTGGAAAGTGATGGTTACTTTATTTCTTTGTTCAAATGTTCACTTAAAATATAGGACCTAAGTCTTAATAATAGGACCTTATTGACTTCGAATTAAAAATAATACTATTTTTTTCCCTCTGTAATTGTATAAAAATAAACAATCATTTCCATTTTATTAACATCAATACAAACATACTTCACTTCCACTAGGTTATTTTAAAGTAGGTAGTCATAAAAAGCAGATAACAATGAAAAATATATATCTTTCTATTGAAAATGTGACTTCCTCGCTAAAGATTAAATTTCTATACATATTCTGTTAGTTCTGATAATGATAGCTGGAAAAGAAAGTTTTCTTTCTTTCAAAGAAGAAACGGCTATAATAATAACTGAAACTCATGTCCTTAGAAAGTAATGTTTCAAACTTATATTCAAATTTAATGTGACCCACAGATTTGAGCTTAAGTGGTATACCAAATGTTACATTTCTAGTTTACAGTGTCTCCTGAGAGACTGAAAGTTTAATTCAGTAGTAGTATGATGATTATAATTATTTCAATTTTGGCATTAATTTTAATATGTTTATATTCTCTCTAGGCAGTTGCCAGTGTTGAGCGAAACATTTTCTTTGAGATACGGAATTTTTCAGGATACATTATGTAATGCGTTTCCGAGTTTTTGCCCGTTTTCTTGGTTTGTTTTAACCCTTAAAAAATCTTTGTGATTATTATTTTATTCCAAAGAAAAAAAAATTTTTAGTTGTATTTGCTACCGAGAAGTTATGTTAATTTTCAGAACGACGGATTATTGGAGGAGAACAGGTATCGGAACAAATATTGCTTCAAGTATATTTCCATTTTCAAATCTCTAAACACAAAATGTTAATGATATGAATGCTGAAATAATCGGAGGACTATACATTTTCAAAATTAATATCCATTCATTTCAAACTCTAATTATTCTGATGTATTCTGATGATGATTAGGTGTGTGCCCAAAGTGGCGTTACACCGGTGAAAAGCTTACAATTACAATTTTTAAAAAAATCTAATTTAAATAGCCATCAAAAGACTCGCTATTCAAACATAACTTTTGCATCTTGTACACGTGCATAAAAAGATGAAAAAGGCAAAGCCAAAAAAAAAAAAAAAAAAAAAAAAAAAAAAGCAAAGAGAGAAAGAAAAAAAGCTTAGAGGGAAAGACAAAAAATAATAAGAAAAATAAAAAAAATGAAAAATAATAATAAATAAAAACATATAAATAAATATAAAAATATAAATAAAGAATAGTCCATTATCCGGAACAAAAAGCTTCAGATACAGAGCTCTTCCTGCAATTTTACAAACAGAATATTCTCCACTTTTAGCTGTGCTTGAATTTCTCTGCGCAAACTTTGACGAAAGGCAAAAAATAAAGTCCATTTAAAGTCTAAAACTGGTAAAAAACATTTACACTAAAAATGATTTGTCACAAGGTATAACCGAGAAAGAGTTCTTTTCCTTTTGCCAAAAAGAAAAAAAAAAGAAAAAAAAAAGGAGTGCAAGGCGATCCAGATAGGCGATAATAGGATAAATTATTATTCCGTTTGGAAAATTTTGCTTTCGTTGTGAAACAGGAAATCCAAAATATTTTGGGCTTCAAAAGACAGTTTATTATTTGATAAAATTTGAGAGATAAGTTGATGTGGTTTAATAAAATTTCTGATGTGTTGAAGAATAGGGCAATGGAAAATGTAGTGGGGAATATCGCCATAAACATTACCACATCTACATCTACAGTTCCTCAGATTGAATCTTTTAAGGTAATGCGGGGAAAGTCCATGGTTAGTGGTTAACTGGGCTAAATATTTATTGTCAATGCATCTATTTCTTTTTACTTGAGTAAATATATTGAAAGTAAAGCGGCCTGTTTCATTATTTTCCCATCTTGATTGCCATTCATCGATGAGGATTTTACGAAGACGATTTTTGATTGATCTGTCGGATTCTCCAAGGTCATAGTCTATTTTAGGTTTAATCGTAACAGCTTTGGCAGCCAGATCAGCTAGTTCATTGCCTTTGATACCAATGTGGGCTTTAACCCAATGTAGTGAAATATTATCATCTATCAGACTTTTAACATCTTCTATTAAATTATTTTTTGGATTAAATTTTTGTAGAGCCTTTAATACACTCAGGCTGTCAGTGAAAATATGATAATGCAAATTCGGTTGTGTTATGGTTTTTCCAATTTAAAGCTTGATATATTGCAAAAAGTTCTGCTTGAAAAACTGAGCAGTGATTTTCAAGCTTATAATGAAACTCTTCAATTTTATCTTCTCCTTCAAAAACACAAAAAGCCGCCCCAATTTGTTCATTCCTTTTAGAACCGTCCGTATAGATGGAATATGGAGCTGTCACTCTAGAAACATCCCACTGCACCTTTACGATCTTACTTGGATGAATCCATCTGTTTTCATAAGTAATCATATTAGAACAGTCAATTGATTTGTCAAAAATATGGATGTCTTTATAGTGATTTTTTATAGAATACCATGCGGTTTCTATATCACAAATCAGATCAACTGGTTCAAGGCCACTGATTGTTTGTAGAGCAGCTGTGGATGTTGTACGAAAAGCTCCCGTTATTGCAAGCAGTGCTTTGCGTTGCACGCTGTTGATCTTTTGTCTTTGTCTATTTGTGCCCTTCCACCAAGCTGCAGCTGCATACACTAAAATTCTTTCTAGGGCTCTTTTGTATAAAATTTTGACAACTTTTCCAGAAATTCTTCTGTTGTACTTGGCTATTGTAAGTCTATTTAAAATTTTAGTCATCTTGCTTCCCACGTGATTTATATGGGCCAAACCATTTAACCTGTCATCAATAATGATACCAAGAATCCTCATATTTCTTGTGAGCCTGATTGATTTACCAGCATACGAGCAATACGGAGGGTGCTTATAACGCCCTTTCTTCCCAAAAGGAATAAGCTGCGTTTTTTCATGCGCAAAAGTAACCTTAGAATCCTTACTCCAATAATCTAATTTTTTCAATGCGCTTTTAACCATACTCTAATTATATGGTTCACAAATTAAATTTTTAGACATTTTAGTAGAAAAAA
>JAPMOQ010020855.1:2235202-2252341 GCA_026543055.1 Argiope trifasciata | reverse complement strand
ATATATAAGAAAAACCCAGTTCAATAGGAAAAACTCATAAGCAAAATTGTAAAAATCTCGAAGGCAGAAAAAAACGTTTTATATGAATTGAAATAATATTTAAAATTTTTGCTACATTTTTATTTCAATATATAATGGATGTTTCGGATTTTTTATGATCTTTTGATATTTCATATAAATTTCTTTGATTTCTAGATTTTTAAAAAAATCATATTCTTTTTTATTGAATCGACAAAGATTGCGGATTTTAAAATTTGTTTGTATCCCTTTATTTTTTTTGTGTGTTTAAATTTTATTTCATGCTAAATCAGCATCTAAACTTCATGTCAAGCTCAGATATTATGTACTGAATTCGGTTAAATTAATAATGATCTGCTATTATATCACTGTACCAAATCATTAACGATCTTTAAATTTCAATGTTCAATTAATAAATATTATTTCTTGCTTTATTATGCATGAAAAAATATTTGCAATATTAATTTATGCTTACATTCTATTTTTGATTCCCTTAAATGTTCCATAATTCATTCCTAAAAAAAATTTAACATCAGTCTAATATCCTCTCTAATTCATTTTTATAGTAGGATTCAAATTTTACTAATTAAATATATTAATTTATATTTATACTATTTGAAATTTTAAAAATATGCTAATCAAGAATCAATAATTATACAAAAGTTCTTAAATCTTTAACTTTTTAAGGAGGCGAGAGAAAAATATATTACAAAATTCCCTATTTAACAGGGTGAAGAAATATTCAAAATTAAGTAGATGGTTTGAAAAGGAATCTAAATACCCGGCGTCGTGGGCATTATCCAAATAATGCATTGCCATAAATAAACAGATGTCTTTATATTATATGTATAAGAATTCACTTTCTTTGAACAAATTTCATTCAAAACAATTTACAGACATAAAATTCCGGTTAATTAGAATTATCCTTGGAATTCATTACGAGTTGTATCCAACATGATTATATGTATCAGGAAGTAACTAGACTTCTTGTAGACAGATTTTGTGTTCAAACTTTAATGCTGATTAAATTAATTTTATTAATAATCAATTAATTTTATATTATTATAAACCAAGTTTTTTTGTCCAGTAGCTTCCCTGACCCCGACCCTGAACACCCAAGGTCAAAAGTCCGATTTCTAACTCATATGGAGATGACACACACACGCTTGCGCAACTCCTTTTTACTGGGAAGGGGGGTCATTCACGCATCTCTTAGATGGAACACAGTGTAATGAGAACACAATAACCTGTCCGAATCAAGTCTGGAATTTCCAACTCATATATAGATGACATACCACATACACCTGATTTATCATCCCCTTTTTACGGGGAGGGGCTCATTCACGCATTTCCCAAATAGAACGCAGGGTGGATAGCAACTATGTCCAAACCAGGACTCGAATCCAGACACTAAGACACCAGGAAGACTCACTACCCTTAGGCCAGGAATTAAGTCGATGATATTTTGTAAAAAAAAGAAGAAAAAAAAAAGAATTTTATAACTGTCAATATTTATGCTTTTAGTACTGCTTTCAAATGTGTTTATACATTCTTTTTAATAAAAGAGTTGCTCTAAGATTAATACATATTCTTACAACCAGATTTTATTTATATAGTGAATTCGATTTTTAAGACAACGAATTCAAACACTCCACACAAAAACCCCTTTTCGTTCTCTCCTTCTAACTGCAGATATGCCGTTCATCATTCTGATTGTAGCAGTGACATTTTGGAACTTCAATCTATTATTTTATTTATTGTTTGCGTTCTTTTGAAACTGTTCACATTTTTGTGTTGAGTCTATGAAATCCAAATACTTAGTTTCTTTTAGTTGTCATTTTAATATGTTATAAATATTTATAAAGCATGTTCACTTAATTTTTCTTTTGTGATGTTATGCTTTTTGTATCTTTCGTAATATATATATATATATATATATATATATATATATGATGCGTCGTTTTCCTGGTCTAAGATAAATCCTTTTTAACATAATTTAATGCTATAAATCTGCTATTGACACCTGGAAATGATACCGAAACTATTAATATAAAATTGTAGAAAGAGAAATAAGATCAGTGACTGAGCTTTTGTTAAATAAAGTAGGTGATTACCCGTTTAAATAATTGTCCTGAATTATTAAATATAGACAAGAAGAATACTTTCTAAAAAGTTTCCAGAATAGTTATTCTAAAAATGATAAAGACGCTCTCATCATAGGAAAACATCACTTTCCTTTTCAAAACACAAACATGTAGAATACTTCCTGCCTGAAGTTTTGTTCATATTAAAATGACACATAGTTATAGCCTCAATATTCAATAAAAAATGTTTACAGTGAAGAATTCTGGAACAAAACTAAAACATGTAGTGTCAAGGAAGGTAATTAAAAATATTTTTTTAAATAAATAGTTGTATCATTCATAAAGAAAGATGATTAAACTATTACAACCATGGCAGATCATGGTGAAAGTGAAAGAAGGTAAATAATTTTAGTGTATAAAAATAAGAGTTTGAGTAGAATAAAAACATATTCTGTGGAATGTATTTGCAATCTTTTAAAAAAGAAATTTACAATTCTTAATTTTCCGACATATATATTTCATTATCACTATATTTATAATGAAAAATCTATAGTTTTTAGAATTGTTTAGTTTATTTAATGGCAATCCAAATGATCTATAGAAGTTTGGAGAATAGAGAAGTTTGATTTTGAAAATAGCATGAATAAAACAAGAACTAAGAATTTTTTTATTTTACTCTTATTATATTCAAAACATTGAAATTATCTCCATTCTTTAAGTTATTATTTCATTCCAGTATTATCCCAATTGAATAAGTTTTTATAAAACATATTAAATTTGTTTAATAGATCTATCTCCAAAATGTTGATTTGTAGAATAAGTTGCCAGTTTACAGGTTTATCAAAGCTTAGAAATTTTTATTTTCGAATGGCAATGAAATTAATATCGTAAAATAATTATTGAGCTAATAAATATATATCTGCATGTGCATCATGTAAATTTTTATCATTCAACAGCAATTAATACTTTAATGCACTAGGTTGAATTCCATATTATACCATCTCACTTGGAAAATTACGCCAATAAACTATTAAGGAAAAAAATAGTTTATTCAATTATTTATTAACAAGCTGTTTCATCGTCATTTTTGCTGTATTTATTAAAATGCAATGTCTATCAGAAAATTAACACTAAAAATTTCAATTTAAGTTTATATTAAATATAGAAAAAAATCTGTTTATATTTAAATGTCTCATCAAAATGTGTTTAGTAAACAGTGCATAACATAAAATATGAGAGTAATACCTCTTAAAATGTTACAAAATGTCATTTGACAACACTTTTTTTGTAACCACATAAGTGTTCTTTAAACAAATTGAAAAAAATCATTCTATTCTCTGATTTATTGCTGATTATTCAAAGTTGATTGAACTATCTATCAATATCTAAGTATATTTCTGAAACTATGCCAATGACTTTATTGAATGCGACATTTTTTTATCATAGTTTTTATTTCTTATTGAAACAAAAGCCAATAAAGTTGTAAAAATCAATGAACACAACATAAGTACTCATTCTGGCCAATTCATCATGGCCGTTATATAAAGTAATCATTCTCCTTATCATCAGTAATATCTAAAAAAGGTAATAAATCATTGTAAATTAGATTATAGTGATATAAATAAGAAAAAAAAATGCTTTTGATGTCATGGTATTTAATTTTAGATGAATTGTCAGAGAATTATAAAATTCATTTATAAATCTTTATCTTAAATAAAGCCCCTTTAGGAAAGATTCTTACTAAGTATATTTAAGATTTCATCTAAACTGCTGACTGATTGAGACTGCCTATGCCGTTCTTTGTCCCCAACACTTCTTCACCTCCAGGCCAAAGTGGAAAGACAGAGATAGGACAAGAAATGATTGATCCAAGAACATCCGGAAGTGCTAGAACGAGTTTCGGAAGCCCGGGAGCATGATGTGACTCCTGCATCTACAGATCACCTCATTCTTAAATTCCCGTCTTCCCAGTTTCTCCGTCTCTTTTCTTCTCCATCCCCTTTGGAAGCAAGCCAAAGCAAGATGAAACTTAGAGCGTGAAAAAAATAACAAAAGCGTAGGACCTGCCTCCCTTTTTGACGTATTATTTCTACCTTTTCCCCCTCTGATGATGATGATGATGATGATAGTGAAAGAATCATAAACATTTGCCCGCGCACCCACTTTCTTAGCCCCCAATAGAGGCAATGAAACTGCGTAAGCTCAAGACAGGTGTGGAATTCTTAAGGAGCCGTTCCGTCATTTGTTCTTGGTGGAACTTCTTTTGTTGTAAGTGTACATCTCCGCGTATGTATTAGCGAAGATGATTCGAATGCGGGAAGGGAGTTTGATTAAGATCACAAACAAACAGTGAAGATGAAAGTAGCCGACTCAAGTGTTCTAAGGAGATTCTTCGGCCGACATGTCCGCCAATTACTAATATCTGCTTCTGATATGCTTAGCTTCTATTTTTTTAATGTAATAACTTGCCACAATAGAATAAGAAATTAAACTAGAATATACTCGAGTTTGTATGGGAAACTCTGTTTCTTCTTTCTTTTTTGCAATATATAATGAAATATTTTAAATTTCTTTCATCTTGATCAATCATTATATACTTCTTAAAATGACAATATATATTCATACATTTCTACAAAGAACCATAGATGAATTACGAATTAATATTTTTCTGATTGATTTTTAATTAGGATTAAAAAATCACTGTTTATGATAAATGTGGATTTCTCTTAATTATTTAAACACTTATTTCCTAAATGTCATAAAATAGATCCATGATTATATGTCAGTATACCCTCACGGATCAATTTGATTTCATTTGCCATATTCATATCTCTCTTTGGATTTACGTATCTAATATAATGCAGAGGAATTTTTTAACTTTCAACTTTGGTCCGATAACAATAATGGTATCCTATTATCTAAATTGTAATTCTGCAACAACATAAGGTACTTATTACAGAAGAACAAAAATACACAATATTTATTAACATGTTGGATCATCCTTGCAATACGATCTTCCTAAGTTTCAGTCACGGAGCAGAGATACCAATGAAGATTCCGTAGCTCTCAGGGGGGATAAAATAAGTCAGGCATTTCACCTTTACTTTTACTTCATGAACTGTCATTCCAAAATTTTTTTCACGCATGCTTTTTTCATGCTTATTCCTTTAAAATGAGATTTCGATAGTTTCGCACTTACAGTATATATTCTTGTCTATTATTCAATGAGGCTTTCATTGGCAAATCATCGCCACATTGATTTGTTTGCATAAAAAGTTTTATTAATTAAATTCTTCTACATTCAATAAAATGAATGGAAGATTCTAGGCATAAAGTCTTCGATTGATTTAATGAATTATATCTCCAGTTTTGTTTTTTGTCCCAACAAACATTCAAGGGACAAAAATCATGAGAGGGAGATATAACACCTTTTTCTTTTAAGTAAAGTATTTAGAGCAATCATTTTTTTTTTTTCACAAAATGTGAGTACAAAACAAAAAAGTAAACAAATGAATGATGCAAAAGAATTTCTGAAATTAATTTTAACTTTTTTATTATTTTCTTACCGATAAAACTTGAAAAAGAAATGTTAAAAAACAATATTCTTTTATTCCATAAGAAGTTTCTTTATGCGATTATGGTTCGGAGTTAGAAACAGACTTTTGTAATGATCAATTATCAGTTTGAACGTGAAGCACATTTTTAAAAGAAACCACACACACACGCGCGCGCTTCTAAAAATAAAATAATTTCTGTATTATTTTGTAGAGGATTTTATACATATAACCCTGTGATAAATATAAATTTAAATTTAATCATATTAATTGTTGGTTATATATTTCTATGAATATGATTCTTTTTTTCTCAAAAGTACTCTTCAGAATTAGTATATTAATATAAACAGGATAAAGTAGAATTAATATATTAATATAAACAGGATATAGATTATCTGAAACAATAGAAATATTGATATATAATTACATTAAATCGTTTTACAAATATTCAATTTTAAGATCTTCCGTTCGTCTTTAAGGTATTCTAAGCTTATTTAAAAAATTATTTGAAGAAATTTCAGTAAATTATACTTTTAAAATTAGTGCATTTTGCATTTCAATACGTCAAGAGCTAACCCTTTACACAAAGTTGACTCTACTCAGGCCCCGTAAAAGATGCAGTTTCATTTTAATGGGCTATTTACTTAATCATTTATTATTGCTAAAAAAACCCTAATGCAATTTTTTATTGGTGCAATAAGCAATTTATCGTATAAGATGTTTAATTACTTATTGAGTTATTTTTTCTTTTAAAAAAGGTTATAATTTTAATACAGCTCATAGTGTAACGATAAAACTTAATTTCTTCAGATAAAATATAATTTCTTAATAACAAAATCAAAAATATAAATAATTGTAGCATTAGTTATGAATCTCATTTTCTTTTCAAAAATTCACTGTATCCATTTTTAATATTACATCCATTTCAACCCGTCGATTTGTTCTGGCAAATCAGTAAAGAGCAACCACCCAAAATTAGTCAAATTCGTAATCTTCTCAGTCGGATTTCAGGAATGATGTTTCCTCAGTATCTGGCCACTTATTCAATAATCCTTTAAGCACGGAACCGCTAAAGGTGCATGACACATTCAGACAAATTAAACTTAAAGCCTTAATGTTGCACTAATAAACCGCTCCCAAACAGATGGCTTTTAAAATGACGAAGGGCTTCTAACCGTAACGATTTATCACACAAAGCTCCCATTCTAAAGGGTTTTCGGATAAAGCTTTCCAGTCTTCCTTTGCAGGTGAGACTTAAGCATTATTTATCACGTTGGAACCATTAGTTTTAAATTTCACTTATTCGGCTTCTTCTTCTTTATTTAGTTATTTATTCTTCCTTTTTTAGGTACGAGCACTATCTTTTTTCTGTTCCTGTAAGAGACTATGTTATATTTATGGAAGGAAAAAATAGTGGCAGGTCTTTAACGGTGTTCTTTTCTTATTAATCATGTTTGGCTGAACGGCGATAATCCTTCATTAGGTGAGGTGGAAAAAATAATAATTAAATCCTACTCTGCTCGGTGTTTGTGACATGATTATACATAAAGAGAATTAACTAGGTATAAAATCATTATTCTGTTTCCTTAATGAAATATTTTGTAGCTAGAAGTATTTTTCGTATTTAAAAGTAAACTATAAGCTGCTATTATACTGTTCATTGTTTTAGGATAAAGGCAGACATTGTTGTAATAATGTTATAAATACTTATAAGGGCAAGCGGAACGGCAATATATTGTATATTTTATTTGAAATGTTTGATGTATAAATGAATTATTTATATAAATCATGGTGAGATAAAATAGAAAACTAGAACTGGATTATTAGTGGGACAAAATAAGCCTATGCATATTTAAATTATTTATTCACGAGGGTGTTAAAACCTAAATGAAGCTGTTGGGTTTTGAAAATAAGTTGATTTGAACATATTGAAATATAAATGTTTATTAGTAGATTATTTTTTACTAGTGAAGATGGAGCTTTCCTTATCATAATAAAAACTCCAGTTTTAAATTCCACTTTTCAAGCATATTTTTCATTTATTATTTCATTTATTATGTTTTATATCAATATTTAATTATTAGTGTTCTTTTGAATTCTCTTTTCACTACTATGGAATATCCATATTATTTTGAGACATTGGAGATTACTTACAGTGGATATCTGAACTATTCGGTTCCATGAATATTATCCTGATTATAAATAATTCTTCATTGTGCAGTGATTAATGAAATAAATTTTATATGTTTTAGCAATTTTGATGCAACTTTATTATTAAATGAAAATCATTATAGTATTTCCTTAAAATTAAATGGTAAGCTACAACACAATTATTATTCTGTTTACCATCAAATATATCCGAATTATGTTAAAAATAATTGAAATGATAGTCAAAAGAATTAAATTGAAATTCCTTGTGGAAATTGAAACAAAAATAGGATAGTACTTAATAGTGAAAAGGTTTTGTAAGATACATAGTTTTCGATACAAAACTTATGCCTTACTTATAAAATATTTGGTAATATTGGGATTAAAATGCAAAAGCAAACCATATTACAAAATAATAATACTGAATACAAGTGACTTTTTTTTAATAAAGGTAATTTAAAGACAATTCATAATATTGAAACCAATGGATTTAACGGTTCAGTTCCTTTATAGTTTGAAATTATTTTTCCCAGTTTCTATAAAAAAAAAATACTGTCTCTAGATTTCTTTTCCTATTCCTCTTGTTTGACTGAACAGGGAATGTCTTTAATTATTACTACGAAATTATTATATTCCTTTTTTGACAGCATTATATCTAGAAAAAATAAATAAATATGAAAATATTGCTTTTATTTTTTGATGGTTAAACTTTAATACTTATCTGATTATGAGATTTAGATCAAATTTCCATCCATATTTCAAGACAAAATGAAAGACTTCAGTTTCCAGTTTCAAGTTTAAAAAATTATATAACTTTTTAAAGAGAATTTTAGGACAAAATAAAGTCAGTGTGAAAGTGATCTTTCCAATGCTACAAAAGAATAAAAAAGCAAGTTCCAAAGAAAAAAACCAAAGTGTGTTTTAAAAAGATAATCTCGAAAGGAAATGATGTTGGATAATACATTAAAGTTGTTTATATTATAAAATTAATAAAAAATTTTGTAAAATTAAAATTATTGTTAGAGAAAAAAGTTAAAAAAAATATTAAATAAAGGTAAGAGCTATATTTACATATTGCTTAGAAATTTCATTTAATAAAATGATCTAATTTGCTCTCTGCAGGATCTTGTGACAAAAAAATATAAATAATTAAATACATTTAGTAAGAAATTTAAAAGTATTATTTGTGAAATCTTCATAAATTAATTTTTGAATGTTTTTCATAACTTAATTGTCAAAAGGATTAAAAAAACACAGATGAAATAAAAAAAGTATGTTCCTGTCACAAATATATTCATTTAAATTTTTAGCAGCATTCACTCACTTCCTTCTCTCTTCCAAAAAAAAAAAAAGTATTATTTTAGGCATCCTAGAATTTTAGCTTTCCAAATCCTTTCATAAGTATGGCATTTTTAAATTTCCATAAATTCCAATAATTATAATCAGTGCAATAGAAAATTTTATGATAGATAGCTCTCCCTTCATCTCTTTAACAAACCACCGTCACATAAAATTAACAGAGGCGCAATTTCAACTGCAACCGATTTCAAGCTCGAAGTGAATTCAAAAATATTTTATGATAGTTTAAAATGGAAAGAAGAAAATAAAACATCAAACAAATTCATACATCTTTCCTGTATTAGCAAGCGTCATGTAAATAAAAAAAGTGAATCATATCTAATCACAACAATTTTATTATTATTTATGTTGCAACTGTTGCTGAGATTCATTCCCAACTGACATTTTAATGTTAAAGTCTAACATCAAATTAATCAGCCAATGCAATACTTTCATTTTACGAATAGACAGAAAAATCTTGTAATTCATGAATAGACGGAATTTCCTCACCTACTACTTCGATATATCCAGTCTGACTCTTCATTGGCGAAGTGTTGATCTGGCACATGTATTCGCCTCTGTCTCTTTCCTGGACATCTGCAATGTGCAACCACCACGTCCTGTGACTGTTATGGGTTACTTTGTACCTGGAATTCCGGGTTATGACACGGTTTTGTAGTGTCAGCAATGTATACCGATCCGTATGGATCCATGCTACCTGCAAAGACAAAAAAAAATCACGATATATAATTTGTCTCAAATCTAAATTCAGAATAGTGAATTTTCTATTTGCAGTTTTTAATTTCAAAGTCATCATACTGTATTGCTATTTCATACAGTTTATGATAATATATTTTTGTTTTCTTTATTTTGAATCAATATTTTTAAAGTGATATAAAAATATAACGAATGACTCAAAACATCATTATCATATTATTATGTTATGTCGCAAGTGAAACTAACAGCATCAAGAAATATGAGTTGTCTCATCAAGTATTAATATTTTAATGTCTGTTTTTCAATAAACGTACCATGACATATTTATTTATACAATTAGATTCGTGAAGTTTTACAACTTTAAATATTTACTTCCAACCATTGATATTTAAAATAATACTCTTAAAATAAATAGTTCGCATCTTAATTGGGAATGATTATATCAACTTAATGGGCAAAAGATTGAAAAATTCAGCCATTCCTGGAAATATTTAATATCGTTTGCTGAGAAATGTTACAGCAAAATTTTGATGTGAATATGTTGTAATATTTTTGGTGAAGAAAATGTATTTAACTATGCCATTCTGAGAATACACTTTTATAGCTTACCGAAACTATCATATCTCATGGAAAAACATGAAAATGAAGCATCTAAATCAAAGGATATGGAATGAATATGTTTTATTTTAAAACATTGCGAAAGGTAGAAACGAAATTTTGGTTGAACAAGTATAGGAGTTTATAGTAAATTAAATGCATATTTGAAGTAAAGTACAGTTATAACCAACAAAATCTAATTTATTACCGTTTTCGATACAGTGTTACACGCAGAAATGAAGATTTGTAATTATTATATTTTAAAAATACACTTGTAATAAAAGGATTTGTAAAAGCTGATTTTTTTAAATAATATAGCAAGGTTAAATTTATTTTAGGATGACTTTTGGTATATATATATATATATATATATATATATATATCTGAAAAGTTCTAAAAGTTCTTCTTAAATATTTGGTATAGTAAATAAGTAAATTAATTATAATAATGAAATACTATTATAGATATGATATAATAATTAAATGCATTATTTAACTTTATGCCAGAAAATAGTGTTATGTATAATACAAAACAATCTTCGAACTTCTAGAAAATATTTTCAGAGCATAAATTGGTGTCATTCAAAATACAATTTTTGAATAACATAACAATTATTTTTGAGGATAATGCTTTTACAAATTATTATTTCCGAAAATTATAGCTTTTAATTAAAATTTTAAAGAAAACATTCTTTATTTTATTCATCAAAACGCATTAATGCAGAATTCTTTACTCTAATTCCAATGGTATATCATGGGGTAACAGACAGACACGTACACAGATAAAAATTATCCTCTCATGGAAAGAAATCACCTCAAGAAATTAAGTCTGGAATATATTATAATGAAAAGTTTCTAATTTTAAAAGAAATTATTCTAAAAATACGGCAGTTCTATATTTAGAGCATAAAATTATATATTAAAAATTCATATAAATACTATGCATTTATATTTTTAGTTATTTATGAGTTTTTAGTATAAATGTTTTAGGAATTGTATTTATTAGGAAACTTACGATATGACCTAATAAATTTAGATTGAACGTAAACTTACCAGACTGAATACCTAGTTTTGTGAGTTAAGCAGCCACATTTCCCATTTTTGCTATATTGAAATAAATTATGGGTTTGGAGAAACTTAAGTGCTCTTGAGTCCATGCGGTTCATCAATAAAATTAAATTGATGCAAATGAGAATGGATAGCAGGTAATACATTTAGATTTGAGAAAGTAGTCAACAGTAATCGCATTTGCCTAATTTAAGAAACGTAAAAGAAATGAACATTTGCATAATAGCATTTACCCGCCTTTAATCTACAGTTGCAAGAGACCTACAATAAATTTTCGTACTTGCCTGTTGAATTTAAATCATAGAATAAGTATTAATGCATAACATAATGTAATGTAAATTAATATATTTTGCAGTGTTTGTATGATCTAGCACTCATTCTCAAATATGTTTATTTAATAGTTCCTTTGAATAATTTTCAACGAAGGAAAATTGTAGATCATCATTTCAGAAACTTGAAACATTCATTCTTTTCAAACATTCAAACTTTAGGGTTTTAATGATAGAATTTTATTCTATTATTCGATATCACAAAAGCGTAAAATTTTAGGAAAGCTCAAAAGATTTTTTTCCCTCTATGTAAGACGCAATTGTTAAGAAGCTTGTTTGGGGTAATGTTTAAAATAATTTTTTGCAACAAAGCAGCAGGATTTTTAAACTACATCATTAGCATATAAAATTATTATTTCTGCCTTTTACCTGTTAATTATTTTTGTTAACATAGTATTCGAAAGATATGAAATTACTACGAAAGCTAACTGAACATCAATATTAAAATAAATAAAATAAAAAAAACATCTGGACTGCTCTTTTAAAAAATCCCTTCCTTCAAAGGTTTAGAAAATTCCAGAGTTTTAGTTCAAATATTTTTATGCAGTTTGAAAATTTGTAAAGCTACTGAAATTCCTTCATGACCATATTTTACTGTTTTTTAAATGATTTATTTTTTTAAGTAACACATTAAAATTTTTTAAATTATATCCTGGTTAGTTAACTTTTAACATTTTATTTCATTAGAAATTTTGCCTAGTTAGCTTTCTCTGTGTCGTTTCTTAAATGAATTTTTTGAAATCTGAAAATGAAAATTAGCATTAAAAAGTTAACCGAATTGCTGTATGTTTCAACTACATCTATTAATAATGCGGTATTGCTATTAACATAATGTATAAACTTAAATGCATATAGTATAATTTAATACATAAAACAGACATTCCTTATAAAATTTAAGTAGTTTTCCATACATACAATTTAATTACCCAATATTGCTTCATTTATGTGCCAAAATAATCTTTATGAATAATTAAACTAAACTTACAGTTTGATGTCTAATACGGTTTAAAGTTCAGATAAAGTGTTTTATACTCCTTTTTACACCACTGTTGATGAAGATGATTGGCCGTTTCTTGAGGAGCAGAAAATTCAGTGAATGATTTCTAACAAGCTTGAGAGTGACCTTAATCCATGTTGGGACTGGATTAAGATCACTCTCTTTACGAACAACAAAAAATCTGAAAAATCTGTTTACGAACAGCAAAACTTGAACATGTCCTTGATAGCTTGATGGAATTTCTCTAGATTTTTAATGAGTTAAGAAAGTCATTATTTTGATTGCTACTTTAACATTATGAGGACTGTACAAAAATATAGTTTTAAAAACATTTTAAGATTAAATATCAAGAAGCCAAAGTGTTTCGTATTATTGACTTACGTTTTCAAAGAGCTTTTTCTCTCAAAAGTACATCAAAGCATTCTCCTTTTAGGGGTTGCCTTACTAATTGAAGTACTCTTCATATTTTAGAATTTACAAATTTGAAATTACAAAGGAATGGAATTACAATTTTTTTTATAAATAAAAAATATATCAGAACAATGAAAACTGTATTTAATAGCAAAGGTGTATAAAATAAAAATACGACAAAATTATTCATAAAAGTAATTGTAGTTCAATGGCTTAGTTAAGAAACCCCATTCCTTATTTGGGATTCAAAATTATTCGAAAAATAAACTTACATTTTTTAAAAAGCAATATTAATGTTATATTTTGTAATATAATGCTTTTAAAACTAAAACAACCACTATAAATAAGGTAGATAAATCTGGTTTTTGTTTTATAAAAACAAAACTTTAAAAAAAAGTATGATATGAAATATTTTCGATTTGACACACAAATTGATAAGGTAAGAACATCAAATTTTAGCCCTATAGACTTATGAACTATCTCAAGATCAGGAAGAAATTTCTTAGTCTCAAAGCTGCATTTGGATTTCTAAAAGAAATCTTGATTTTTAAGTCAGATAATATATAGAGCTCTTTTAGCTCTAGAACAGAACAGGTGCTAGGTTTCTAAAACATTTTTAATAAATGTCTATAGTAATTTGTATATCAAAATATTTTGATCGTAGGTGAAGAACAAATAATATCAATCTTAATTTTGAAAAAAAAAAAAAAATGAAATTTTAACTACCTTTAGTAGCAAATAACATTTGCAAATCAAAGGCTGATTTCGTAGAATATCGCAGAAAAGATACAAATATCGAAATATCAAAGAAAAGATAAAGTTTAGTTTAATTTACAACGAAACGCACATGTGATTGCAGAAGTAGAAATACTTTGGCTTATACATAATTGTAAAACTTTTTATTATTTTTTGTATTTACAATGAATCTAAATTGTTGTTTAGATTAAGGACAAAACTTTTTTCAATTAAAATGAGCTCATTATCGATCTTGATTTGTAAAATAAAAATTACGTGTATGAATTATATATATTTGTATATGTATGTGTGAGTGTGTGCTTGCGTGCGAGCGTGCGTGCACGTGTTCCTATTTTTAGAATGCCATGTAAACGTACCAATTGAATAATTGAATACCTTCTGAAAAAATACTGAAAATTTCACGAATCTCCAAGTCAATATTAGAGCTTAATGTTATTTTGATTTCCTTCTTTTGGCAATTACTAAATTTCATCCTACCTCCTACTTCAAGGGATATAATATTTTTATTGTCTGTGGGAATAGAAGTTGATAAATCAGCAGTTGAAAATCAAATAGAATTTCATACATTTCATAGCTAAAAGCAATTTCTTAATCTGAAATTATATTTCAGTTATATGAATTAAAATGAGAGCTACATTACTTTTGTTATAATTTGTCCTTTCTGTCGGCTCATCCGTTAACATAACTAAACGTTGTTAAATTATTTTTTGCAGCGTAATATGTGTATCATGAAAAGTTGATTTAATAAATGTAAGGATTGAATTCCAGTTAAATGTTCTGAAGTTATTCAAAAGACATTTTGAACCATTTTTATATGCCGGCGTCATTATAGTGGATTTGTTATCTAATGAAAGTCAGGGGCAAAACTTTAAGGTCAATGATATTCTTAAATTACGATTAGAATGAAATAAATGACGTTGGTAGACTTGTCAATGAACAATCAAACAACAAAATCTTCATACTTAAGATGGGATAGCACTATTTTAAATTATAAAGTTGTAATTTCATCAAATTGATAAATGTATTTTATTAAATGATTATTTTAACATTTTATTCTAATTAAAAATTATTCAAATTGAAAATTTAATCTGAATTATATATTTTCAATTCATTAATATTGATTTATAAATGTAATTTTGGATGAAAAAATTTGTCCTTATGTTTTAACATAGAATATTTGACTTTTAGGAATATTTTTGGAAGAACAGTCGGGAGTATTAAACAATTCCAACATTATCAATTGAAGGAGACGAAGAATGATGTTTTAAAAATCATTATTCTTTATTTTTTGACTATTATTTTTTTCATTAAATATTTCTATAAATTTTGATTCTGTATACTATATTTTTACAAAAATCAGATCTTTACATAGTTTAGGCTGTAGTTCAATTTCATATCAGTACGAAATCATTGAATCATTTCACATTTGAAACAGTACAAAATCATTATTATCTATCGTAATGTATCCTTCTTATGCACCGACAGTAAGAAGGTTACCTATCCTATTCTGAGAAGCCAATTCGATCAGTTTATTTTGCATCAAGTCTATATGCAGGGATTTCGTGAAAGCTTGTTTTGCAGGTGCTTTAACAAAATCGGATATTCATTTTAAAATTTATTAACAGGAATCTTTGATTCATTATTTGTCAATTAAAACTAACAACTTGAAATTAATTAAAATGTCCTATTTAAAAATAGTGTCAATGCAAAATTTCCTAAAAAATACAAGAAACTAAACTTAATTAACCATATTCAATCATTCCAATCCGTTTCTATTATTAAATTTAGCCCATTAAAATTTGAATTTTTACTGACTATCATAGTCACAACCGACAACATAGTCACAACACATTTCAACTGACTATCATAGTCACAAAGCAAAAATTATTAAAATCTGATAGGCTTAGCACAAAATACAATATTGACAAGGCTCATTAATTACATAAATTGTGGGACAGCATAAAGATGAAAAAGTTTTCAGGAAAATGACATTTAAGAGACAAGATATTTTTGTCAGTCGTCAAAGAAATAATAAAGCTAAAAATAATTCGAATACAAATTTAAATAAAATGTGTTGACAGAAAAAGGATTATCATCAAGAATAAAACTAAATAATAATTATTCGAAAACGAACTTCATTTGCCCGACAAGATTCAAAGAAAATTGTAAAGAATTTCAATATTTTCTATTGAAATTATACAATTTGGAAGAAATCAATTTAAAAGAATCTGTTGTAGAGAAACAAAATTACATCAAAATATACGTGTTCAGTTAAATTGAACCATTTAGGCTACATCCATCTCTTAGACAGTTCACTTAAATACTTTTAGTATTAAACTTCTTTTTGTTTTACTTTGGTATTGAAGCTTTTAACAAAGTAATATGAATTTTTAAATATTCTTTTATTTTAAATTTCTATAAAATAATTTAAATTCAAGGAAATTCTAATAAGCAAAAAGGTTGTTTTAATGATTTTGAATCCATAAAAACGTTAACAAAACTTTTTCCTCTATTGTGATATATACTTTCTACTGACACTAAGATTTGATTGATGATTCAGCTTCAGAAAAATATGCTAAAGAAGAAGAAATTCAATTTTAGAAATAAAAATGTATTTATTTCCTTTTTTCATAACTTGATGCGCATTTTACTGTAACAATAAATTTCATTTAAGGAAATGATAAGGATTAAAAAATGATAAAGAAATTTGCAAATAAACTCAACAGATTAAATTTGCTTCCATAACGATGATTGCTTTCAAAAATTAAAAACTGATAACAGTAAAAAATACTCAACATTATACTTAATACTTTCCTTATTAACAATAGGGTTTGGAGATTAGCCATCTCGCAATTTAAGATAAGAAACTTCTGGTATGATTGTTAATTCTTTCCACTCTTGTGTGCACAAGGGAAACTGCGATGGGGTGTCTAGCTCATCCCATCAATGAGAGGAAGTACTTCCGTAGGGAAGGGTTATGCCATGGCCGGAGATGACTGTTACGACTCAACATTGTTTATTATTCAAATTTTTCCGTTTACTTTCAGGTGAGTCGGCGTAGACAGATTGTGCTCTTGTGGTTTATTAATAATATGAAAAAGATTTTATATATATATATATATA